>PISX010009864.1:8202-65156 GCA_004024625.1 Mellivora capensis | reverse complement strand
AGACCTCAACATGAGACAGGAATCCATCAGAATCCTAGAGGAGAACATAGGCAGTAACCTCTTTGATATCAGCCACAGCAACTTCTTTCAAGATATGTCTCCAAAGGCAAAGGAAACAAAAGTGAAAATGAACTTTTGGGACTTCATCAAGATCAAAAGCTTCTGCACAGCAAAGGAAACAGTCAACAACTGTTGACTGCAACCCATGGAATGGGAGAAGATATTTGCAAATGACAGTACAGACAAAAGGTTGATATCCAGGATCTATAAAGAACTTCTCAAACTCAATACACACAAAACAGATAATCATATCAAAAAATGGGCAGAAGATATGAACAGACACTTCTCCAATGAAGACATCCAAATGGCTATCAGACACATGAAAAAATGTTCATCATCACTAGCCATCAGGGAGATTCAAATTAAAACCACATTGAGATACCACCTCACACCAGTTAGAATGGCCACAATTAACAAGACAGGAAACAACGTGTGTTAGAGAGGATGTGGAGAAAGGGGAACCCTCTTACACTGTTGGTGGGAATGCAAGTTGGTGCAGCCACTTTGGAGAATTAGAATTCTTAATCAAAACTGAGTAACCTAGAAAAGCAATTACAGGTGTCTTGCTGTGGCTTAAGAAGGTAACTGAAGTGAACCCAACAATATCAACCATATAGGACATACAATGGGAGGCAGGAAGTGGTTGTTGGTTAGTCTTGCCTTCTTGGAACAATAGCAGCTCATTGGTCAAGTTCCTATTTAAAGTTGAATCCTCCTATTTCGTTCTTCCCTTCACTGCACCCCACCCCTCCCCACCCCTCACAGTTCACATAATACTCAAACCTTGCATTTTGTCTGTACTTCAAAATAGCCTTCGCTTGCACCAACCAATATTTCTCTGTTTTAATTTCACATGTAAATCAGGCTTTTTTAAAAAATAGGTTTCATGTCTACTATAGTTATATAAAAAGTGCCCCCCTTTTTGTGTGAATCCAGAACACTTAGTGACAGATTCTGCAAACACCTACCTGCTTTGTTCTAATCATTGTCCTGGGAACTGAAGATCAAGTGGTGAAGAGAGATAATGTCCCTGCTTCTTGGAGCTTGCTCTCTGTGAGTAGAGAACTGAAACACATTCATACGTGCATGCACACATAAGTGTTTCCATTAGCTCCAGCTGCAGAAACACTGAAAAGAATGATATGATAGAAGTTGTGGGGCCACTTTTCTTGGGATTGTTCTCCTGTGCAGTGAGGTGAATTTTATTGTCATTGCTCAGAAGACGTGTGCTCAACTCTGTGGGTCTCGGAGCAGGTGTCCAACCTGTCTAAGCCTAGAGATAGGACTGCTCTCTCTGGAGGTCCATAACAGCTCACTGGAGCCTTTGTTTCTTTTGCTTCTAATTCTTTTTCAGTATGAGATGTTTCCAGACTCTGGGTTCATGCTTATTTATACACAGTGTATCTACACCTGGTATATTTGACATTTATCCTATTTAACATCAGCACCAAACGTGTGTTTGGACATTCTTGCTATGATCCATTTAGCTTGCACTTTTATCTGATTTGGGGCTACGGGATTAATGTGATTAAAGGTGGATTCACAACTAAAACACCCCAGAAAGAGAGCAGAGATTGTGATTCCTATTTTCCTTTTTGTTACTTCTTTCTTTTCTTTTACCTTTATCTCTACACATCTTGGAATTAACTCCAAAATATGAGAAATTCAAATTATCTTCCATATTGGCACCTTCAGAGCAAACATTAGCTGCCCAAATAGAAAGAAAGCCTGATATTTCCCCCTAGGGAACCACAGGAAAATGTGAGAGAATCTGGTCCTCAGCCTATCAATTAGAATCCCTTACATTAAAATCCGTTTTCATATTACCCCATTCATGAAGTCATTGATCTTTTTAATGTTGATTTTATTCCAGAAAGATTGAGGGTCGATACTTTCCCTCCTTGTTTTTATAATACTATAGTTGGGGGACCTGGATGGCTCAGTCAGTTTAAGCATCTGCCTTTGTCTCAAGTCATGATCCTGGGGTCCTGGGATCGAGCCCTACATTGGGCTCCCTGCTCAGTGGGGCGTCTGCTTCTGGTTCTCCCTTGGCCCTTCCCTGCCCAGCTCATGCTCACTGGCTCTCTCTCTTTCTCTCTCTTAAACAAATAAATAAAATCTTTTACAAAAATAAAATAGTATTTAAAAAATTCATCTCTTTATGAAGGCTTTTCTTTCTCTATGCCTGCTATAAACCTTTCAGGAAATAGTAGTTGTCCACTTGCCCATTTGTCTTGAGTGAATATTAATTTGCTAGTCTGCCATGGGGGTACAGAAGCATAAAATAAGGAGTATGCTTCTTCAGAAACTTTATTTTTTTTTAAGATTTTAAGTATTTATTCACGAGAGACAGGGGTGGGGGGAGAGGGAAATTCAGGACTCAATCTCAACCCTGGGACCATGACCTGAACCAAAAGTAGACACTTAACCAACTGAGCCACTCAGAAGCCCCTCTTCAGAAACATCAGATGTTAAAATAAGGTGTAAAAAAAAAGAGAGAGAGAGACTTAGGCAAAGAATATCCAACTCAAACTATGCTCCTTGGGATATTTAAAAAGCTTCAATTAAATTACTAGAAAAGATTTCTGGTATATTAACAGTTTTCAGGTCAAATTTTAATCTAATGTCAATATTTATACCCTCTGAGAAGGTACATATGAATACGTCAGTTAAAAAGTTTAAGAACTGTCCCACAATTATAACATAAATACTCTCACCCAGAAAGTTCAAATCTGATAATTTCTCTATGAGCTTTTACATGTGGTCTGGGGTCACAAAAATCACACTGTGACAGAAAAGTGTCGATACCACGTTTCAGTTACACTTCCTTGTTCACTATATATATTAAAATATTCGTGGAATTTTAAGACTTTTGAGGTCTGGGGGCGCCTGGGTGGCTCAGTGGGTTAAAGCCTCTGCCTTCAGCTCAGGTCATGATCCCAGAGTCCTGGGATCGAGCCCCGCATCGGGCTCTCTGCTCAGCAGGGAGCCTGCTTCCTCCTCTCTCTCTCTGCCTGCCTCTCTGCCTACTTGTGATCTCTGTCAAATAAATAAATAAAATCTTAAAAAAAAAAAAAAAGACTTTTGAGGTCTGGCCCTAAGTGTTTGCACGGAGAAATGCAGAAACGTAAGAGATTCTGTTTGCTGGAATACCAGTAGCCAAAGTTTGGTGTGTGAATTATAGCATGACCTGCCCATACCTACAGTTTTATATTTTAAAGGAGTCTGTCTGCTGAGAATGAGGTAAAACACATTTTTCACCTCAATAGATGAAAGGCCAAATTTACTTACAAATTCCTCCCTGATTCAATTGCAAACATCATGTAAGATTCCCCAGATATTCTACCATATGTTTCATCACCTTTTACTTTTTATTTAAAAATAAAATGTGTCATAATCCTTTCAAAATTACTTCATACTGTGCTTTCTCCTAGAAAATGACTGTGAAGTTATTACCTCCACCTGTTCTGCCAAGCTGGGAGGTAGTGGCTTTAGGCCAAAATTATTACAAAGCTTAAAAAGTTTCAGGCAACTCCTAACTGCTGGCATGTTGCCATTACAATTTTTTCCCTATTATCAGTGCCTAAATCTCCAACCAACCTGCCAAGACACTAAACACTGCTTTTGACACAAAGAGAGTTCTTTCCTTAAAAAGTGAGAAATTTTGTTTGAAATCCAAGGAATCTAACAAGGAATCTCTCCTCAAATCAAGGAAATCACAACGAAAATGTGAAATGTTAAACACACACACACACACACACACACATTCCTACCTTGTTTCAAATTCAGAAGAGACTGAGTCTAAAACACAGAATTTAGTGATAAGTATGTGTGTTAATTTAGACTAACAGTTTTAAGTTTGCAAGGTCCACCTATTTCTTTGGCAAATCTCCAAGCCAAAGGATATATTCATTGTATCTCTTGTGCTGGTGTTGTAAATTTTCACAGGGTGTTTTTTGTTTTGTTTTGTTTTGTTTTTGTTTTTGTTTTTTTTATCTCCAGCATGACCCAAAAGGAGAAACAGAGAATGATGTGTCCCCACAAAGAAAGTCTCAAAAGAGTCCCGACAAATTGCAAATAGTCAGCCCACAGCACACAAATGTGGATATACATTAACCCTGAAATTTTGCTCCAGTTTCACAGTTTTATTTACTTTCTGAAAGACCAAGGCATCTGATCACAGAATATTAATCCCACCCTCATATATTAACCAAGGAGTTAGTTTTATCATGAGGAAAAACAATTTTTTTCCTTTAAGAAAAATGAAATGCACATAGTTTTAAATGGAGTTATTCAGAATTAGAACTTTAACTTGTAAAGGGCATAGTTGTTGAGAACCCAAGATGCTTCACTCATATGTGGTATTTTTAGTTACTCCTTAGGGACAGTCCTGACATTGGGCCCCTTAGCTATTATCTCCCTGCTCTGTCATTCTAGACACCAGACACCTTGAGTGAGGCCAACAGCACAGGCACTCTGAAAGGTTAGGAGTCACAGATTCCATATATTAATCACTTACATCATCCTGCTTGACATGCCCAACTTCTCACCCCATAGCCTGGACCCAGTTACAGATAGACTCAGCGCTGGCATACTGACAGAAGGATTTATCACCCAATTGTCCCTCCCTTAAGAGAATCACGGTCATTTTATGTTGATGGTAACAGGTACCCCGGCAGTCTCTCTCCAGTCTGTTCTATCCTGCCTTGTGGGAAGGTCTTCAAAATTCACCCTCCAAGCTCCATTACCTGTGGTAAGCCTAGTTTAGTTGATTTAAGCAGCTCCTTCTTTTGCCTCTAGCACAGTATTTGGCTGGTAAATAAATTCCCCAGTCCAATTTCATGTGACAGCCTTTTGCTCAGTAGCTGGTCCCGGTTGGAGAAATGCTGTTTGAGTTTTCTTCTTTATTTTCCAGCTGCCAGCAATTCTTTTCTGGAGGTCAAGCTGTCATTTATTTACCTTTAGCTCCAAGAGAAATTGAAAAGAAAGTTTACACTAATTATCCACTGTTTTTGAAGTTCCTCTCATCATCAATGTCCTGAATTTCTTTCTCTCCCTTTTAGTACATTTTGTCTCCTTTATTAACTAAGCCATAAACATGGCCAGACTTTTCATGATCTCTTTATCCTGGTCCTCTGTATTTGCATCTTTTATTTTCATCCCTGCCTAGCAGTAAGATCTCTTTGCAAGGCAAATCATTGAATCTCACCTCCTTATAAAATGAGCATGCACGTTCCTCAGTCTTAGTCTTTTTCTAGAAACTCTAGTGATAAAGACTGTGGCACTTCTGGAACTTTCTGAAGACTTCCTAAGAGAAGGAAATTCCTCTGATCTCTAATCTTATGTGCAGCAAACACTTTCTGGGTTATCCAGGACCAAGCTGTTAAGAAATTTCTCTCTGCCCATTGTGTTTGTAGGAACTCTTTAGCTTAAAATCTTAAAAAGTTTTAAAGCTTTAGAGGTTTTGTCAGGGAAATCCTCTCTGAAGAGGTGACCTTCAGGCTAAGGCACAAATGCAAACAAGAAGGTAGGTGTGCAAAGATCTAAGGAGAAGCAGTGTTCTAAGCAAAAAGAACTTCAAAGGCAAAGGCCCTAGGACAGTTATGAACTTGAAATTTTGAGGAAAAATATAGGACCATGGGACTGATGGTGCAGTAAAGCCAAAGGAGGAAGAAATGTGAAGTGAGGCTGGAAGGAGAGGCAAGGGGCAGATATCACAGAGTTTAGCAAACTGTGGAAGGAGCATAAATTTTACTCTTCAGTGTGGTAGGAAGTCATCAGAGAGCTTAAAGCATGAGTAATGCCATTTGACTTATGTTTTAAATAATCATTCAAGCAGAGCTGTGTGGAAAGTAGGCTATAGATTTCATGAACGGAAGTAGTGAGCTCATTTTAAGGTCATGGCCATAATCCAGGGAGGAGGTGATGCTGGGATCAGAGGGAAAACAGTACAGACGGGTAGAAACGGTGGATTGGAGATCAGTATTGTATTTATTGCTGTCAGACTCACACTGCTGTACTGATAAAGGGATGAGTGACAGATGACTTCTAGGTTTTCATCTTGAGCAAGAATAGGATTTGTTACTGAGACTGGGAAGAATCTCTAGAAACAAATCAGAAAGGGAGTGGGAGCAGTCAGAATTTCTATTTTAGCCATATGTGACATACCTGTTAGCTATTCAAGTGGAGGCACGAAATAAGTGTTGAAAACATGTATGTGAGTATCAGGAGGGAGATCAGGCAAACTTGGAATTGTTGGTTTCTGGGATTTATTTAAAACCATGGGATGAGATCCCCTGCACTGTGGTAGAAGGACAGGATAAGAAGCAAGCCCAAGCTGGACTTGGGAGCAGCTCATCTTTTATCTCCATGGGAGAAAGAGGAGTGTAGCATCCTGGGAAGGAGCTGTAGTATAGGAAGGAAATTGTTAATGTCACAAAAGCCAAAAGAAGAATGTTTTCAAGGAATCCTTAGTGAGTCGCTGGTTGAACCAAATGCCCAAATGCTCCTTTTGGTCTCCGTACTCAGAGAATAGGAATGAAACACCTTCTAGCCATCAGCTATCTCTGATTCTGAAAGAGTTCTCTCCTTCTCAGAGGCTCACCGGGTATGTCTTGGGACCAGCCAGTGAGCATTCCTTCTCGTAAAGGTCTTTTGGTGAAATATTTTTGTGGAAGTAAACTGACAACCAGAAGCCAGGATCCCATTGGAAGCCTCATTGGATTAGGGTGGTTGATGACAGAAGCCTAAGCAGCTGAAAGCATTGCCTCTGTGTGCCTCCTTCCCCTGCCATCTCCCCCAAGATGTGGGCTTCCAGGTTTTGTGAAGGAGACAAATGCCCGTGAACCTCTGTTTTGTGGTCCTGATTTGTTCCACAGCCACACTAGATCCTAGAATGGCTGAAGCATCCCTCCACAGACCCCTATTTGGTGAAGATGACTGGATGAGTGAGTCACTTTGATTGGAGTTTTGAGAAATTAGTGATTTACAAGCATTTTTCATTTCTGGTTTCCTTCATTCTTTCCAGAAACTACCAGCTGTGATTAAATTCAGTGGCTGGTTTTTTTTTTTTTTCTTTCTTTCCTTTTTTTAATTAATTTATTTTTATTTCTTTTCAGCGTAACAGTATTCATTGTTTTTGCACCACACCCAGTGCTCCATGCAATACGTGCCCTCCCTAAAACCCACCACCAGGCTCCCCTAACCTCCCACCCCCCGCCCCTTCAAAACTCCTCAGGTTGTTTTTCAGAGTCCATAGTCTCTCATGGTTCACCTCCCCTTCCAATTTCCCTCAACTCCCTTCTCTTCTCCATCTCCCCATGTCTTCCATGTTATTTGTTATGCTCCACAAATAAGTGAAACCATATGATAATTAACTCTCTCTGATTGACTTATTTCACTCAGCATAATCTCTTCCAGTCCCATCCATGTTGCTACAAATGTTTTGTTTCTTTCAGGATTACTAAGGGGTAACCAGTCTTCTAGTGAGAGATCATCCCTTAATCAGCTACATCTCTGGGTTTATAATCCCAGCTCAGGGTATCTTGGCATCTCCTTTAGGAAGTGGTGGCTTAAAGAGACCCACCATTAACTGACTTTTTCTTACCGATCTTTAGAATGAGGAGGAAGGTCATCATATCGACCTGATAACAGTTCATTGTTACAGGTCAGTTGGCCACATAAGGCCCACTAGTTTTGGATGAACCTATCCTTTCAAGGGTTGCAGAGTTGCCAGCTCCTCTTCTCATCCTCTCCTTGGAAAATTTCTTTTCAAATTACTGTTTGAGTCACTATCCCAGTTGCTGCTATGATTCATTCTACTCTGACGTGAATGGATGAGGCAGGCTATGACTTCCACTTTCTCTCTTTGCCTCTAACATCCATATGCATCTGATTGTTATGCTCTTATGTCTTCATTTTTATATTTTCTGACAATATTCAATGTCAGCAGGTGTCCTGCTCTTTTTACAGAAGATCATTTTATTATGTGTATGTGGTTGTGTATGTGTGCATGTGTTTTGGGGGAAAATGGGATACATACTGATTAGAAGGAAATCTCCCTTTTTCCCGACAGTTTGACAGTTAAACATAGCTATAAATATAAGTCCATTCACAGTGAGGTGTAGAAATCTTTGCCAACTTCCCTTTCACTGCAGCCCAGGAGGAAAGCTAGGGTTAAAGCAGTAATGGGCATATGACTGGGAGGAAAACAGAGTGATGATGGTATTTTAATACATGATTAATTTTCTGTTATGAATGTGTCCTAGAGGACAGGACATGTTCTTCCAGTGTCTACTCCTGTCTACACCTGTCTAGAGTTCTATGTTTAGGAAAACAAGAGCACCAATTCCCCTTTTCATAATGTCTCCAAGTGATCTTCCTGATACACCTGGAAGAACAAAATCACTGAGACAAAAGAAAGGATGCGGTCACCTAAGAAGCACCACAGACCCTGAAGCAGTAATTGCAAAATGTTAGCATGGTCTTTGTGTTAATAGGAGACAAAGCTGTTTTTGTTGTCTGGTTGGGGGGTGTTTTTGTTGTTTTGTTGCATTTTGTTTTATTTTTTGGCTTAAGGTGCAGATAAACTTTGAAAGAAAGAACAGAGAGACAAACTCATTCACTTTGCTGCAGTTATCTCCACTTTGAAGGAACTGAAAGTTTGCACAAAGGAATCTTATAGATGAGCCTTTCAGTAGTTGATGTGCTGGCGGAAGGCTTGCACTTGTCTGTTTTCCATGATGAACCACTCTAATCCAGCTTTACTTCAACTCAACTGATTCCTCGCTTTCTGTTCTGCTGTCCTGTACCCAGACAGACCTTCTTTTCACAGAGTTATTTGGATGTATGCCCCAGCTGTAAAGCCTCACCAGCTTTCATGTGGCTGTTATGTGGGTTATTGGACTTTAGCTTTCAGGGCAAACCCCCCTCCTTACTCTGCTGTGGGACCCTGGGGCTGAGATCCATAAATCATGCTGTGATTTTTTAAATTTTATTTAATTTTAATTTTATTTTATTTTGCCATTAAGCTCTCTGTGTGGTTCTTTGCTAGACACTAGAAGGAAGAAGGGAGAAGAAAGGTACTCCTCCCCACGTTGCTTCCTATTGCTGTTAACGTCACTCCAAAATTGGTTCTTCATACACCAGTTGGTTTCACACCAGCAGTTTCTTTCATGCCCTCAGAAACACCCTAGCTACACCCCTGGGAGAAGCCAGCTCCAGCCTGCAGCCCCTCTCCTCCCAGGTGTGGTCCCAGTTCCACAGGACTCCTCCTCCAAGCTTCTCATCCTACTCTTTTCCCTCGTTCCCAGGGGTGGTAGCTGCTTGCTTGTTTACTTCCTCTGTGAGACCTCACTGTATCCCTTCTGTCTTTGAAATTCTCTAAAACTTGCTTCACAATTGTCTGCATTAAGTTGCCAGTTAAGATACCTATGTGGTTTCAATGTCCTGAGAGCACCCTGCCTGCAGTCAGACTTCTCCCTTAGTGTCCCACTTCAAAACTGTCCTGTGAGTTCGACCCAATAGGACCCAGGCCAGTGGATGGTGGAGTCCCATATGAAGGCAAAATATGTGTAATGGCCTCTCCATACCCATCCCGGCATGGATATCACATCTATGTATGGTCATTTGTATACCTAGGACAATTTTTGAAAATTGTATGAACCTAAATACAATTTATCCATAATCTATCAGGACTGTCCACATTTTTCTTTCAAACCTCAGGCTTCTGGAAAGTTAAACATGGTGCTGAGAAACTGTACTGCCCCAGAAGGAAGTTATATTTAAATAGCCAAGCAATTCCTTGGGAATGAAGTGGTTGAAGGCTAAATGAAGACAAATGTGTTGCTTATGCTTGGGAGATTTATATAGCATACACGTGGAAAATTTAGGTTCTTTCCAAGGAACTGGTGGGTTTTGTAAAGTGTGTATAAATTTTCAACTTAGACCTTGATATGTTTGATATATGACTGAGAGATTTTTGTAAATAGCTATACTCAGGTCACAATTTTTAGCTTAACGTACTCTAATTTTTGTTCACTATAAAAAGCAGAGTTTGCTCAGAGCTTTCTTTATTTGCATTAGTTCCCGGAGACACATTTATTGAAAAATTTTCGTCATTTGTCAAATGCCCACTGGAATCTTGAGAAGCATTAGCATCCTTCATCTTCCTGATCAGGAGAGGGGGAGAGGCATGGCTGTGGGAGAATGTCTGCTCCAACGGTTCCTGCAGCAGGGACAGGGCCAAAGGGAAGCAGTGCTGCATCGTGTGTGTACTGCTTTTTAAGAGCAATTTTAGGTTCATCGCAAAATTGAGCGGGAAGTACAGAGTTCTCATATACCTCCTTTCCTCATATCCAAGGCATTTTTTAAATTATTTTTTTATTTTTTAAATTTCTTTTCAGTGTACCAGAATTCATTGTTTATGCACCACACCCAGTGCTCCATGCAATACGTGGCTTCCATAATACCTACCACCAGGCTCACCCAACCTCCCACCCCCTGCCTCTTCAAAACCTTCAGGTTGTTTTTCAGAGTCCATAGTCTCTCATGGTTCATCTCCCCCTCCAATTTCCCCCAACTGCCTTCTCCTCTCCATCTCCCCATGTCCTCCGTGTTATTTCCTATGCTCCACAAATAAGCAAAACCATATGATAATTGACTCTCTCTGCTTGACTTATTTCACTCAGCATAATCTCTTCCAGTCCCGTCCATGTTGCTACAAAAGTTGGGTATTCATCCTTTCTGATAGAGGCATAATACTCCATACTATATACGGACTGTATCTTCTTTATCCATTCGTCTGTTGAAGGGCATCTTGGTTCTTTCCACAGTTTGGCAACTGTGGCCATTGCTGCTATGAACATTGGGATACAGATGGCCCTTCTTTTCACTACATCTGTATCTTTGGGTATCTTTGGGTAGTAGTGCAATTGCAAGGTCATAGGGAAGCTCTATTTTTAATTTCTTAAGGAATCTCCACACTGTTCTCCAAAGTGGCTGCACCAACTTGCATTCCCACCAACAGTGTAAGAGGGTTCCCCTTTCTCCACATCCTCTCCAACACACGTTGTTTACCTGTCTTGTTAATTGTGGCCATTCTAACTGTTGTAAGGTGGTATCTCAATGTGGTTTTAATTTGAATCTCCCTGACGGCTAGTGATGATGAACATTATTTCATGTGTCTGATAGCCATTTGGATGTCTTCATTGGAGAAGTGTCTGTTCATGTCTTCTGCCTATTTTTTGACATGATTATCTGTTTTGTGTGTGTTCAGTCTGAGAAGTTCTTTATAGATCTTGGATATCAACCTTTTGTCTGTAGTGTCATTTGCAAATATCTTCTCCCATTCCATGGGTTGTCTCTTTGTTTTGTTGACTGTTTCCTTTGCTGTGCAGAAGCTTTTGATCTTGATGAAGTCCCAAAAGTTCATTTTCGCTTTTGTTTCCTTTGCCTTTGGAGACATATCTTGAAAGAAGTTGCTGTGGCTGATGTCAAAGAGGTTATTGCCTATGTTCTCTAGGATTTTGATTGATTCCTGCCTCAAATTTAGGTCTTTTAACCATTTCAAGTTTATCTTTCTGTATGGTGTAAGAGAATGGTCAAGTTTCATTCTTCTACACATAGCTGGCCAGTTTTCCCAGCACCATTTATTGAAGAGATTATCTTTTTTCCACTGTATATTTTTTCCTGCTTTGTTGAAGATTAGTTGGCCATAGAGTTGAAGGTCTGTATCTGGGCTCTCTACTCTGTTCCACCAGTCTATGTGTCTGTTTTTGTGCCAGTACCATGCTGTCTTGGTGATCACAGCTTTGTAGTAAAGCTTGAAATCAGTCAATGTGATGCCCCCAGTTTTTTCTTTTTCAACATTTCCTTAGCAATTTGGGGTATCTTCTGATTCCTTACAAATATTAGGATTGTTTGCTCCAGCTCTTTGAACAATGCCAGTGGAATTTTGATCAGGATGGTATAGAGAGTATAGATTGCTCTAGGCAGTATAGACATTTTAATAATGTTTATTCTTCTGATCCATGAGCATGGAATGGTCTTCCATCTTTTTGTGTCTTCTTTGATTTCTTTCATGAATGTTCTATAGTTCCTTGAGTACAGACCCTTTACCTCTTTGGTTAGATTTATTCCCAGGTATCTTATGGTTCTTGGTGCTATAGTAAATGGAATCAATTCTCTAATTTGCTTTCCTAGATTTTGATTGTTAGTGTATAAGAAAGAAACTGATTTCTGTACATTGACTTTGTATCCTGCCACATTACTGAATTGCTGTATGAGTTCTAGTAGTTTGGGGGTAGAGTCTTTTGGGTTTTCCATATAGAGTATCATGTCATCTGTGAAGAGAGAGAGTTTGACTTCTTCATTGCCAATTTGGATACCTCTTATTTCTCTTTGTTGTCTGACTGCTGTTGCTAGGTCTTCTAATACTATGTTGAACCAGAGTGGTGAGAGTGGGCATCCTTGTCGTGTTCCTGATCTCAACGGGAAGGCTGTGAGCTTCTTCCCATTGAGGATGATGCTTGCTGTGGGTCTTTTATAGATAGATTTTACAAAGTTCAGGAATGTTCCCTCTATCCCTATACTGTGAAGCATTTTAATCAGGAACAGATGCTGGATTTTGTCAAATTCTTTTTCTGCATCCATTGAGAAGACCATGTGATTCTTCTCTCTTCTCTTACTCATTTGTTCTGTCACATTGATTGATTTGCGAATGTTGAACCATCCTTGAAACCCAGGGATTAATCCCACCTGGTCATGGTAGATAATCTTTTTAATGTGCTGTTGGGTCCTATTTGCTAGGATCTTGTTGAGAATCTTAGCATCCATATGCATCAGTGATATTGGTCTGATATTCTCCTTTTTGGTGGGGTCTTTGCCTGGTTTGGGGATCAGGGTAATACTGACTTCATAAAAAGAGTGTGGAAGTTTTCCTTCTGTTTCTCTTTTTTAAAAACAGCTTCAGAAGAACAGGTGTTATTTCTTCTTTGAAAATTTGGTAGAATTCCCCAGGGAATCCATCAGGTCCTGGGTTCTTGTTTTTTGGGAGGTTTTTGATCACTGCTTCAATCTCCTTACTAGATATCAGTCTATTCAGGTTGTCAATTTCTTCCTGGTTCAATTTTGGAAGTTTATAGTTTTCCAGGAATGTATCCATTTCATCTAGGTTGCTTAACTAATTGGCATGTAATTGATGATAATAATTTCTGATGATCGTTTCTATATCCTTGGTATTAGTTGTGATCTCTCCCTTTTCATTCATAATTTTATTAATTTGGGCCTTCTCTCTTTTCTTGTGGATTAGTTTTGCCAATGGTTCTTCTATCTTACTGATTCTTTCAAAAAACCAGCTTCTAGTTTCATTGATATGTTCTACTGTATCTCTAGTTTCTATCTCATTGATCTCTGCTCTCATCTTATTTCCCTTCTTGTATGTGGGGTTGGCTTAATTTGTTGTCGATTCTCCAGTTCTTTACAGTGTAAAGACAGCTGGTGTATTCTGGATTTTTCAATTTCTTTGAGAGAGGCTTGGATGGCTATGTGTTTCCCCCTTAGGACTGCCTTTGCTGTATCCCATAGGTTTTGGACCAAAGTGTCTTCATTATCATTGGTTTCCATGAATGGTTTAAGTTCTTTGATTTCATGATTGATCCAAGCATTTTTAAGCAAGGTGGTCTTTAGCTTCCAGGTGTTCGAATTCCTTCCAAATTTTTCCTTGTAGTTGAGCTCTAGTTTCAAAGCATTGTGATCTGAGAATATGCAGGGAATAATCTCAGTCTTTTGGTATCAGTTGAGCCCTGATTTGTGACCCAGTATGTTGTCTATTCTGGAGAAGGTTCCATGTGCACTCAAGAAGAATGAGCATTCTGTTGTTTTAGGGTGGAATGTTCTGTATATATCTATGAGGTCCATCTGGTCCAATGTGTCATTCAATGCTCTTGTTTCTTTATTTTCTGCTTGGATGATCTATCTATTACTGAGAGTGGCATGTTAAGATCTACTATTAATGTATTCATATCAATATGACTCTTTATCTTTTTTTTCTATTTTCCTCCCATAATTTTTTTTGAATACATTTTTTTAATTTCATTTCTTTTCAGCGTAACAGAATTCATGACTCTTTATCTTGATTAACAGTTTTCTTATGTAATTGGCTGCTCCCACATTGGGCACATAAATATTTACAATTGTTAGATCTTCTTGGTGGATAGATCCTTTAAGAATTATGTAGTGTCCTTCTGTATCTCTGACTACAGTCTTTAGTTTAAAATCTAATTTATCTGATATGAGAATCGCTACCCCAGCCTTCTTTTGAGGCCCATTGGCATGAAAGATGCTTCTCCATCCTTTCACTTTCAGTCTGGATGTATCCTTAGGTGCAAAATGGATCTCTTGTAGACAACATATGGATGGGTTCTGTCGTTTTATACAGTCTGCAACCCTGTGTTGTTTTATGGGTGCATTTAGGCCATTCACGTTGAGAGTGATTATTGAGAGATGTTTTTATTGACATCGTATTACCTGTGAAGTCTTTGTTTCTATAGATTATCTCCATATATTTCTGTTCAAAGATATTCTTAGTTTTTTTCCTCTTTTATAGAACCCCCCTTAATATTTCCTGCAGTGTTGGCTTAGTGGTCACATACTCTTTTAAACCTTGCTGGTCTTGGAAGTTCTTTATATCTCCAGCCATTTTGAAATTCAGTCTTGCTGGATAAAATATTCTTGGCTGCATGTTCTTCTCATTTAGTGCCCTGAATACATCTTGCCAGCCCTTTCTGGCTTGTGGTTTGGATTTGAATTTCCCTGATGGCTAATGATGATGAGTATTTTTTCATGTGTCTGTTAACCATTTGTATGTCTTCATTGGAGAAGTGTCTGTTCATGTCTTCTGCCCATTTTTTTTCCCTCCTCACAACCCTCTAACCCCCTTTTATGTAAATAAAAAAGTTTTACCTTGAAAAGCCAAGGGAGAAATTTTTGAAACGGTGACTCTCTAAAACCAGAGAAAATTTGGCTTCACTTGAGAAATGAGACTGGGAAACGAAGGGAGAGTGCTCTTTTTAGGTTCCTTTCGGCCACCGTCAACAAGCTCAATTAATAGGAAGATGATGTTGGTTTTGCAGTGTTTCTTGTAAATGCGAAATGGCTGCTTGTGTAATTAAATATGCTGATTTGCTGATAACGTAAAATATTATGAAACCATGCTCTTTCTAATTGCATTTGCTATCTTGGGTTGGTTTTGAAAAATATTAGTAATGAGACAAAAATCTGTATTTTGTTTGTTGTGTGTTTTATAGGCCTTCTGCATAGCAGATTTCTTTCAGAGTTGTATTTTCAGCTTTTTTAACTGGGGAAAGAAAACCCTTGATGTGATTATCTGTTTTGTGTGTGTTGAGTTTGAGGAGTTCTTTACAGATCTTGGATATCAGCCCTTTGTCTATAGTGTCATTTGCAGATATCTTCTCCTATTCCGTGGGTTGCCTCTTTGTTTTGTTGACTGTTTCTTTTGCTGTGCAGAAGCTTTTGATCTTGATGAAGTCCCAAAAGTTCATTTTCGTTTTTGTTTCCCTTGCCTTTGGGATGTGTCTTGAAAGAAGTTGCTGTGGCCAATGTTGAAGAGGTTACTGCCAATGTTCTCCTCCAGGATTTTGATAGATTCCTGCCTCACGTTGAGGTCTTTCATCCATTTAGAGTTTATCTTTTTGTATGATATAAAGCAATGGTCAAGTTTCATTCTTCTGTATGCAGCTGTCCAATTTTCCCAGCACCATCTATTGAATAGACTTTTTTCCATTGGATATTTTTCCTGCTTTGTTGAAAATTAGTTGACCATAGATAGAGTTGAGAGTCCATATCTGGGCTCTCTATTATGTTCTGTTGATCTATGTGTCTGTTTTTGTGTCAGTACTACACTGTCTTGGTGATTACAGCTTTGTAATATAGCTTTAAATCAGGCAACATGATGCCCACAGCTTTGTTTTTCTTTTTCAACATTTCTTTGGTGATTCTGGGTCTTTTTGGTTCTAGACAAATTTTAGTATTATTTGTGTCAGTACTTTGAAAAATGCTGGTATTTGGGTATTTGGTATTTTGGTATTTGATCAAAATTTGGTATTTGGTATTTGATCAAAATTTGGTATTTTGATCGGGATGGTGTTGAAAGTATAGATTGCTCTCAGCAGCATAGAAATTTTGATGATGTTTATTCTTCTGATCCATGAGCATGGAATGTTTTTCCATCTTTTTATGTCTTCTTCAATTTCTTTCATAAGCGTTCTGTAGTTTCTAGAGTATAGATCCTTTACCTCTTTGGCTAGGTTTATTCCAAGGTATCTTATGGTTTTTGGTGCTATTGTAAATGGAATCAATTCCCTAATTTCTCTTTCTACAGTTACATTGTTAGTGTTTAGGAAAGCGACTGATTTCTGTGCATTGATTTTATATCCTGCCACATTACTGAATTGCTGTATGAGTTCGAGTAATTTAGTGCTGGAAATTTTTTCCATTTTTCACATAAAGATCATGTCATCTCAAAGAGAGAGAGTTTGAATTCTTTGCTAATTTGAATACCTTTTATTTCTTTTTGTTGTCTGGTTGTTGTTGCTAGCACTTCTAGTACTGTATTGAACAACAGTGACGAGAGTGGGCATACTTGTGCTCTCAGCTTTTCCCCATTGAGAATGATATTAGCTAATGAAATTTTTAAAAGATTTTATTCTTTTTTTTTTTTTTTTTTTTGAGAGAGAGTGAGTGAGAGAGAGCGAGAGTATGAGTGAGAGTTGGCAGGGAGGGCAGAGGGAGAGGGAAAAACAGATTCCCTGCTGAGTACGGAGCCTGACATGGGACTCCATTCCAGAACGCTGGGATCATGACCTGAGCTAAAGGCAGACACTCAACCTACAGAGCCACCCAGGCACTCAAAACGCTAATGAATTATTGTAACTTTTTTCACACCATCTTTAAGATCTAGTGTGTGTTTTAGACTTATAGAACATCTCAGTTCAGATAAGCCACATTCCAAGTGCTCAATAGCTATGACTAGTGTTTACTGTATTAGACAAAACATCTCCAAAGGGATCTTGTTTTTTTAACTCATTTTGTACATTGATGACATAACATCAATGGCAGATTGAGGTGTTGTTCTAGTATTTGTGCAACTGGATTTTATTCAAATAATACTGCATCTTTGAGAATCATTTATCATACTGTCTGTTTTGTTTATTGAGGTAAGAACACTTAATGTGAGATCTATCCTTATTGTATTCTCCTAACTAGCTTCTCACATCAACCTTACCTCTCTACCATCTACCCTCCACATGGCACCAAAATATCTTTCAGTTCTTTGAATGCCCCATGCTCCTTATAAACAAGGGTTCTGGCACATTCTATTCCTTCTGCCCAGGGTTCTCTCCCCACCCCCACCCTTGCTTCTTTGCCTGATCAAGTCCTGCTAACCCTCTAGCTCTCAGTTTAATCGTCACTTCCTCAAAGAAGTCTTCCTTGACTTTTTCCTCAACTATAAGTCTCCTGTCCTTTTCCCAGTGGCACCAAAGGCCTCTCATTTATGTTACTCATCATTACTGACATCTGGTTGATATGTTTCCCCTGATAGAATGTAAGCTCCATAAAAAAATGCATTGGGTCTACTCTGGTCAGCAAAGAGTCTAGCATACTGGAGGACATTCATAAATGTGTGCTGAACCAATACCAGTAAAGCTATCTCAGATTAGATCTGTGTGGGTGCTCCATGATGTAAGTAAACAAAAACAGGAATGCCTATGAACTGTTGGAGAATTCTTTTATAAAATGGCCATCTTTAAGAAAAGACTAAAATGTCTAACCTGTGTCTCCTGATTCCTTGATGTGTCAATGATGGAACTACTTGGAACAAATTTTAGTTCCAAGTCTCATCATTACCCCTAAGTAAACCTTTGAGTGTGTGCTACCTGCTTGGTTGCATGATGTTTCTCCTCTTACAAACTATAAACTCTAAAAAACAAGGGAATATTTTATTCAGAGTCTAGAAGAGAGAAGCCTATAAGTCAGGGAAGAGAGTAGGGTTTCAACACTGAATCCCCTCTAGGGAGAATTATCCTTATATTAAAGTTAAAACTGTGGAGAAAATTTATCTATTTTCTAGGCTAAAGTGAGAAACTGTTATTTCTGTATTTTATTCTTTCTCTGGTTGGGGGCCTTAGCAAAAAATATTACGATCTTCCAAGATGCATCCATTAGAAATGACTGTAATCAGCAGAGACTCAGCACTTGATGCCAGTGGTACAGGCCTATTATTTCACTGCTCTGAGCATCCTAATTAATGGTTTGTTGTTTTCTCTGGAAAGCAAACACCCTTCAAAAGAGAGTGAAAAGCCCCTGAGTCAAAATGCACAATAATCGAGAACCTGAAGATACTTTTCTCTAGAACTGAAAGCCTCTCCTGAGAAACTCCTGCTTCACCAGGAGTTCAAGGAATTGAAAGCCTCTCCTGCTTCACCAGGAGAAAATCTGTCACCAACACTTTATTAACAGTTCCTCTTATGCTCACGTGACCTCTTGTTCCAAGAAAGTCGGCAATTTCAGGTTTTGACATACTTCAGCCCTATTAACAGCAGGAAAACAACTCACCCATTTCAACTTCAGAAACATGGCAAAAAGTGGTCCTGAGCTCAGCAGAGGCTGGGAAGAGGTTACTGCCTCTCTTCTCTCCCTCCATTCTCCTCTTTAATTCTGATCATGTGAACTCTGCTAGAAGAGCAAAGCAAAAATAAAATCCTGCTGTCAGCCCTAAGGAGGTGTCACCTGGCATGACACTGAGCTTAACTAGGATCTAAGAGGTTTAGCTGTGTAGTAGGTTTCATGCAATAATTATCTGTCCCCAGGAAAGCTAACCTGAGGTCAGGCAACTGGGTATTAGAGCAAGCTACCAATCTGGTTAAAAGACAGTTTGTGAATCTTTTATACCTTAAATTTTTAAGGGTCTTGTCCCAAGACCCCATGTTTATTGCCATTATTTCCAATACAGTGTTTGTGTAGGTAGAGAAGGATTTATAGTCAAACCCAGTTACTTTCTCTATGAATTCTTTTTATTCTGATTTCTCCTTTGTGTGTTTTAAGTGCTTTTCATTATTATTGAAATATAGTTGACATACATACAATGTTACATGAGTTTCAGGTCTACAAAAATCTCAAGAAAATAATGAAAAACAGAAAGACTCAGATATAGAGAACATGTATCCTAAGTTTTAATATTGAATCTTAGAAGCTCTAATTATATTCATATGCATATTATTCTCTTGTCCAGAATTTTGCCCTTGAAACTCTGGTTTTGGCCACATACATAGTGCTCCAGTTAACAATGCTGATCCTCACACTTGTGTCTTGGGAGCACGGGTGGGACATGCCTTGTTCATTATACCTGCATGTATGTTCTATTGGCTCAATAATAAGTAACCGCAAACTTAGTCACTTAAATAACACACCATTCATTCTCTCACAGTTATGGAGGTACATGTCTGGGCATAAGTTGAGGTGTTAAGGAAGGTTCTAAGAAAAAAACTATCTCCTTGCCTTTTTAAGCTTCTAGTAGCTGCCTCTCATTCCTGGTCCCAGGTCCCTTCCTCTATCACCACAGAGCCTCACTCTGGTCTCTACTCACAGGATCGCTTCACCTTCCCCTCTGCTGCCAGTCACATCTCCCTCTGCCTCCTTCATACACGATGCTTGTGATTATATTTCAGGTCCACTGGATTATCCAGAATAATCCCTCCATCTCACTTTAACCACACATCTGCAAAGTCTCTTCTCCCTTGTAAGTTAGCATGTTCACAGTTTCCAGGGATTGGGGCATGAACGTGGTGAGAGGTCATTTTTCAGCATAGCTTGAGACCCATTTTCTTGATATCTTTAATATCATCCTTTGGTCCATTCATTTAAAACCGGAAGAATAGGCAGGGTACAAACCTCCAGCCAACATAAGTCAGGGGCTCACTTAATACTCTATCTGTTCCTAGGTGGTAAGGGTTTCCATTTTAGCCTCACAGTCAGGTTTGAATGATGATGACGAACCAGCAGATGCCTTCTCCCCAGCGTCTCATCCCACCACCCACAGATGCAGCCCTCACCTGTGCCCCAGAGCGTAGCATAATGCTGAAGGAAAGCTCCTGGATTTAAAAATCAACTTTTCTTAATTTTTTAAATGGAAATTCAATTTAGCTAATATATCCTGTATTATTAGTTTCAGGGGTAGAATCCAGTGATTCACCAGTTGCATATAACACACAGTGCTTATTACATCGAGCACTCACCTTAACGCCCATGACCCAGTTACCCCATCCTCCACCCACCACCCCTCTAGCAACCCTCTATTTCCTAGAGTTAAGATTCTCTTATAGTTTTTATCCCTCTCTGATTTCGTCTTATTTTACTTACCCTTCTTTTCTCCTATATTCATCTGTTTTACTTTTTAAATTCCATAATTGAGTGAAATCATATGGTATTAATCTTTCTCTGACTTATTTTGCTTAGCCTAATGCCCTCTAGTTCCATCCACGCCATTGCAAATGGCAAGATTTCATTCTGTTTAATGGATGAGTAATATTTCAGTGTGTGTGTGTGTACCACATCTTCCTTATCCATTCATCTGTCTATATATCTAAGCTCTTTCCATAGTTTGTCTATTGTGGATGTTGGGGTGCATGTGCCCCTTTGAATCACTATGTATGTATGTACATACATACATACATACAGTTGTACAGCAACTGTACAACCCAGTACAATTGCTGGGTTGTAGGATAGCTCTATTTTTAACATTTAAGGAACCTCCATGGTGTTTTCTAGAGTGGCTGTGCCAGTCTGCATTCCCACCAAGAGTCTAAGAGAGCTCCCCTTTCTCCCCACCCTTACCAACATCTGTTGTTTCCTGAGTTATTAATCTTCACCATTCTGACAGGTGTAAAGTGGTACTAAAAATAAAATATTTTATAAATGACAGGAACAAAAAAAAATCTCAGAATATAGATAGCTATGAGAAAGAAAACAAACAAACAAACAAACAAGTAAGTAAATAGCCGGCTATGAGGAGGGCAACCACTAGGCAGGAGTACAACATTGTTTGGGCTCTGCTTTAACTGGAGGGAAAGAGGACAAAACTGAGCTCCCGAGCTGCTGTCTTCCAGTGAGTAATTTTTGTATAGCCCAAAATGACTGATAAAAAGGCAAGAAGACAAAAATCAGGACATTCTATAGGTCATTTCACAAACACGGAAACACCTCCCTGTCTATTTATAATCCTTCAGTGTCACCTAGTTCCCCTCTACCTCTAGGATTCTCCAACACCAAAACAATTGTTTATAAAAAATAAATAAACTTTTCAAATATTCAAAGTAGCTCATTCCAGTCCTTAACAATTTTCTCAGGAAAGAGCTTCTGAACATGAATTTAGGTGCTTTGCCAATGCTTCAAAACGCAGTGCGGCAACTCCCTCTAACATCTTGAAGGAGCTATTTTCATCCTGCTGTGCAATTTAACACATGGCGATACAAAATAGTTAACAGAAACTGGTTTCCACATTCTTTAGGGAGCAAACCTCGAAAGTTAATGCAACTTATTTTTAACTTCTATATGAAATTACTTCCATAAGAAGGACTTAAGGGTATCTAAAATGACCAAGACTTTTCTGAACCACTTCTGATTATGCCTTATTTTAAGATGTCAGAGTACGGCTAAAATAAAAATGAAAAAGGCTGCCTTTATAAGGAGTTATATTTTATCAAACTCCTTGAGAGACTGTCTCCTTATTCCTCTATTCTAACTTTTGTATCATTAAAGGAAACATTATCTCTAACTAGTCTCATGCCCATTTCCTGAGGCACTGCTCTGGGCATCTTGCTCAATTTTAATGCATCAATGACCATCATTATTCTTTCTTTATGGGATTTCAGCCAAAATTCAGCCCTTATAACAATATTCACATCTGAGCTAATGTGACTTAATTTTCCACATCAGCTACATTAGGCAAAGTAACAAGGTCTTTATTAAAATCTAGATAATAAAATTAGCCCATTTAACTACTAATTGTGTGCTTCCATCACAGGATTAAATACATTTGTTATACTGAAGTACTATACTTTATACCAAGGTAAAGTCAAATAACCATAAAAATTTTGTAGTCCTTTTTTCAATGTGCTAGACAGAATTTTAAGGTTAGCACTTGGCATGTAGCATAAAATATAAACTGTTACTTAACTTTTATTGAGGTGACATTTGTATTTTATATAGGCTCAGAGTAGAAAGCTAGAACATTGGAAACATTATTTTAAAAGGTATCCTTGAGCTTCTAGTGAAAAAAAGGTCTTTAAAGTCCACTGGGCTAAATTAATGTGCCCAAAGTTATAATTGAATTAATTTATTTTTTGGAGGGGGTTGGGCAATAGAAAGTGGAAAGATTATACCAATTCCAGGTGCTTTTACTTCTAGAACATTGATATCACACAAGTTGAGCAGCCTGGTCTGCAAGCCTAAGAAATAACAACAGGATCAAATGCACCATAAGAAGCCAACTTTATAAATGGAACAACCCCACAGAAATATGTCTTAACAGGATGAGTTCGAAGTGCCCAGGTTTACTTCATCACTAATCTGGAAATCCTCCCATGAGCTCAGTCCCAGAGCCAAATAAAAAGGATTTAAGTCTGTATTTCTTTAGGGGAATATCTGAATGAATATTTGACTCCAAAACTTACCTCTGCCCATCCCAGAATCCTTTCATTCTTTCTAATCACCCAGAATCTTTGGAGACTGGCTCAGCCCCAAGCAGGTTCACTAAGAAGGGGAGAAGTTATCTTAGGTCACTACCAGATCGATCCGGCAAGGAGTAAGTAGTGATTTTCTGAAGAATTTTCAAATTTAAATTCTCAGAGAACACAAACCATGCAAAGATGATGCTTGTATCCATTCCTTAGTGGAAACCATTAAGTGTATTTCAGTGGTATAGGACTGCCATTCTGGGAAAGATCAAAGCCCAGGTGGCCCACTTCACCTCCCCATCCTCTCCAAAGACCAGGATATTGTGAAAAGACCCTTTCTGATTCCCAAGGAAAGGATTTTTCTACCTCTTACACAGAGTACCAACTAAAAAGCCTGCACGTTTAGGAGAGTGAGCAATTGCTGCAAGGTTGCTACATGTCTTTAAAATTAAGGGATGATTTATTTTTTCTCTCTCTTAACTAAAACAGTTAATTGGTAATATAATAGAAACTGAGCAGTAGATGAAAAATGGCATAATCCCTGAACAGAGTATGAAGGGAAAGAAAAAAAGGAAAAAATGTTTGGAGTGTTGTTCGTTGTTTCGTTTTTGTAGCCTAATTGCAGGAGTTACTGTTCAAGAAATTCCTGTGCTTCTCATTCCTCAGTGTTGCTGATTCTAAGACTTGAGCTTCTAGAAAAGTCTGAGTTCAACTTGTCAGGCATAGAAAAGTTGAAAATTAAAAGCTCACTTCTCCCTGTTAAAAATAAGGGAAGAAACATCCCCCTTCCTTTTTGTCAGATCATTTTTTTAAAATAAACATGTACTTGTAAATTCTCTCTGCCCTTTTGAGACATACGTAAATGTTTTTCATTTTTGTTTTTCTGTTTTAACTCTCTTGCCAGTTTGCAACCCAGTAATGTCTTTCTCAAGGACCTGGGAGCCATCCTTTTGACTCTCCCAGTCTCTGTGGAAGGGTAAGACCCTAACTTGGGGTGCCTTGCTCGAAGTTATTAAAACTACCTCCTGTCATAAGGATATGAGAAGTGTGTTTATCTTTTATATAAAGCCAGTTAGCTAACACAGATGGTCAACCCAATTACCAGGTAAATTTGGGATGAACTATGTTTGACAAACGTGCTGTCATGTCCTCTGACTTGAGGAGTAGTTACTGTTTATCTTGAGAACATGTAAGGAATGTTCTTGGCTTTAGAATCTGCTTAGCTATATAAGGGGGTAAAATTTCTGTCTTTGCAGTTTCTCGGCAATTGATGCGATGATCATTTTCTGGTTTAATACTTATTCAGTAACAAGCAGTTTTTCTGTTTCTACTGCCTTTGTGGGGGAGTTTTTCTCAATTCAGAGAAAATTTGGGGGTTTTCAATTATTTTTCCCCAACATTAAGCCTTTTATCCCCAAATCCTAATCTAAACCCCTCAGACTTGTACATCTGGAATATAAACTAAAAATCTCAGAAAAAAACATATTTCTTTTTACATTTTCCTGTAGTTTTTGCTTCCTTTTAACCCCAAGGCATTCTTTCCTATTAGTCATACAAAACTGGTAGGTATTGCAAACTAAAGCCTGTGTGACCATGTTTCTTTTAGTTGCGGTATTGGTGTAAGCAAGTTAGGGAAAGAGAGAACACTGTTTATGTTGGGGGGCAGGGGAGAGCAATGGCACCTGCCAGCTCCTTTTTTCCTGGAATGGTCTCCCCATAATCTCTGTCTCTTGGGGGCATGCTCTGAGATGAAAAAAATCACCCTCCCTCCTGTCTGTCCCTGGAATCTTGCAAACTGCTATTTCTGTGCTGTCTCTTTAAGGGCAGGGACTCCACTTCCTAATGCCCCTAGGGCTCTCCCAGAGCTGAGCACACCAATGTTTTAAAATTCCAGACGTCAATTCCCACTGATTATAAACACTCAGGATATTTGGCCCCTCTCATTTTTTTTTTTTTTTACTTTATCAAAGCCATTCTTTATTTTTTTTTAATCAGACAGAGATCACAAGTTTACACCACACCCAGTGCTCCATGCAATGCGTGCCCTCCATAATACCCACCACCAGGCTCCCCCAACCTCCCACCCCCCGCCCCTTCAAAACCCTCAGGTTGTTTTTCAGAGTCCATAGTCTCTCATCTCATTTTCAAAGGCAAATATTATGGGGATTCATGAACTCTCTGGTATGAAAGTCTTTTCTGCCCTTCTCTGCACCACTGTCTCCCGCCCCACCACAGACGGCTATGGTCTCTTTCACTCCCAGATGTCATCTTTGCCCTTCCTGTCTTCTTCACTGTAGTCTCTTCTCTACCATTTAGTTGTGGATTTTGTTCCACAAGTCTTCATGTTGTTGTCTGGGTTATTTACACTGATGGGAGTGTCATCTAGTTTTTTCTGTAGGACGGAGGAGAGCTTGGGGTCCTCCTACCCTGTCATCTTCCCAGCCAACCCCACCTATGAATGCTTTATCCCCTCTGAGAAGCTGAATTCCTCAAGTCCTTCTGTCTTCTTAAGCAGGAACAAAACAAAACAAAATAACAGGGTACATTTAGAGCCCATGTAACTGGTGAATATTTTAGGTAATAAGATAAATGCTGTTCATTAGAATAATTACCTCAGTGACCAAATATTCTGGAAAGCAAAATGAAGTCACTTGAGAAATACTCCCTAAAACTTGCTATGGAACAGTACTTGCCCTTTTGTTTCTGGGTTCCTATGGAATTGGTCTCCCTTATCTCTTCTGAAGTGACTGTAGTCCCTGGGTGTTACAGAGTGAACGACACGGACCCTCTGGGACCCTTTGTCATCATATACTGTGCCAGCTGATACGTGTCTTTCTTACTTAATCTTCAAGGATTTCTGTCTCGTGCTTTAAATTAAAGAGACTGAATTAAAGAAAAATCTATTTTGTGTTTGCTAAGCTTTCAAGGACCATTATATTTTCATAGACCATGCAACAAATTCATCATATTTTTACTGTCCTTCCCCAGTTTCTACAGCAAATAGAACACAAAATTTGCCTTTAACCCTATAACAAGAATAGATATCAACTGTAAATATTATTTATGTCACCCTTCCTCTTGGAAGAAAAATAGACTTTTATTTTGAAAATAATGGTATCAAATATCAGTTCTCATGGAATCAGATGTCAAGTTTCAGTTAATATTTGACATCAGGAAGCACTTTTACCTGAATTTTGAGAGCTAATTTTAATATGTTGTATTTTTAATATTCTAGCAAATATATGTGCTCAAAGATTTGTCAGTGCTTTACATCTAGACACCTCTTCAGTCTTTAGTTTCAGAATTGGAACATTTCCTGAATAAGTGATCTTTCTCTCATCTGTAATTCATCATTTCCATCCCAGGAGAGGTGTTCTAAATTCATGACTAGCGTCCCCAATACACATGCATACTTAGTGAGGAACAGAGCGACCTCGAAGGGGGAATGGTAGACTCTAGAGAATTGCACCATGCTGGCTGTGGCTGAACCACGCCCACCAGCTGCTCACCAGGCCCCAAGGCTGCATCTCCAGGAAGCAGGGAATGCCACCACCTCCCTCAACAATTCCACTTTTCTCTGCCCAGCATGGTTGAATAGGCTGCCCAGTAGATCTGACCTAAGAAGAATGCCTAAAAACTGTACACATAATTCAGCACAGAAGTCCTAAATATTACAGGACCAATTTTCCCTCAGTCCAACAAAGAGCCATAATAGAAGTGCTTCTGTTTGAGAGTTTCTGCTCTAGATTATAAACCTTTGAGACCAAAGACACTGTCTCTTTCACATGATCTCTCCACAGCCTGGCACACAGACAGTAGGAGTTTGGGAAGTATTTTTTCTCTCTCAAATATGCCTGGTTACCTTGTGTAAGCCCTGGGAGACTTACTGCCTCCCTCATGTACTCTAAACCTTTTCAGAACACCATCCTCTCTCCTCAAGGCAGGCCAGAGTACCTTTGCTCTTTTCTGCACCTGCTTAGGTATCCACAAAGACTTCCTTTTACAGTGGATTATCTTCTCGCTTTCTCATCCTGCCAAGTTGCTCATTTGATTTGGGCCTGTCAATGTTCTGGTAAAAGATAAAGATAGAGGACTTAATCTATCTTCTGTCCTCTGGACTTGTTCCCTGCAAGTTAAGCCAAGGAAGGGATTTAGCAATCCCTGAGCACACTCCCATCTCTGCAGAAACATTCTGTGCTCTTCTGCTTCCAGCTTCCAGGATCTTTGTGATGCTGTGGCCATTGCCCAAACTTCAAAAAAGTATAAAGAAAAAAATAACTGCATAACCTACAAATTCCTTGAGGTATGTGTAGGATATGCATAATAAGCAGATGCTTACCAAGTGCCTACTAGGTACAGGACTGTTACAATTCCTTGTCTTGGGTAGAATTAAGAAAAAAAAACAACCTGAAATCCTTAAAGTTCTTAGCTGCCAAGCATTTGATGGAAGAGGCTATAGGGCTAAAATTGGATTGGCACCATTGACAAGTTGCCCTCAAGCGAGCCTTCTTTCCAGAGTGGTTTCATTCAGATAGAAGGTTTGGCAGGTGAGGGGGCACTGTTGAGCTCTCGCTCAGCATCAGGCGCTGTGCTGATGCTGTTGTAAGGTCTCCGGGCTACAGGAGCCCTGTGGCTATATACTTGCTCCAAATACCCGTTTCTCAGAACACAGAGATGTGGAACGTTGATAGCCAAGGGTTGCTGGGAGCTCTACAGCAGGACTTGCAGAACGTTTCCCTTCCTCTCTTGTACTCATGTTAGCATCCACACCCTTTCCCCCCACCACAGGGTAGAATCTCTGTGCCTCAAGGGAATTAGTGAACAGTTATGCAGAAGGACCCCACACACTTTTATAAACAAATTAGTTCAGGGGCAGGGCAAGATATTTCTTCTTCCAACAGACCCTCAAGTGATACAAGAGCACAGAGTAGGCCCTCCCCAAGGCATTTCCCATCCTCCCTCATAGTCAGAAAAATCATCCACAGTCATTTCTCATAGGAGGACGAGCTGCAGCAGATTCGTTATGAGGGATGATGTGAGGGGATTTTTTTGTTCAATTCTCCATTGAAAAATGGGACTTTTCTGGTGCTAATCTCCTCAAAAAGGATTTCTGGAAATACAGCAGAGCCTTCAAGTGATATTTAAACTAATGTGCATTTGCTTCAGTCAGAGCAGCAGACAGAGCTGAGAGCTACGGCTCCAGTGCAGAATCTGTTTCTGGAAGCCCCTCACCAAACAACTACAGAAAGTACCAGACATGCCTGGATAACCTCACTGGCACCCATAAGAGAAAAAGATCCTAGAATGAACCCAGACACAATCTCTATATCCACACTGTTGTGGAATGTTCCCAACCAGTCAGAGAACCAAGTCCCCCAGGACCCTACAACTTGAGTGCTATTGGCACAGAATGTGAACATAAGCTCTTGATCATGTTTAAAAAATGAAAAAAAAAATTTTAAGCTACAAGACCTCAGAAGACTCAAAGTTTTAGTAAGCTCAGGATAGGGAAGTGTGACATGAGATCAAGCTGCAGAATAAACAACCAAGCCAAACAATCCATTAGATAGAAATTAGAAAGTGAGGAAAAATCCCAGAAGTGCAAAAGAAAGCTAGAACTAAATATGTCACAAAATCTTTGGGGGGAAAAAGTATATTTTTTCCTGAAAAACTTTTGTGTGTTACCCTCAAATAAAAGCTCTTATTTATAACTTGCTTTTTAAATATACCAAACTGTTACTTTATGACCAAATTGTTAATCACAATCCAGCTAAGCTAGACCAGGGTTTAGCAAACTTCTCCTGGAGAGGGCTATGTAGTAAATATTTTAGGTTTCATGGGCATACTATCTCTAATCAATTCTATTATGGGACAGTAGTGGTCGTAGACATTTGTAAACAAAGGGCATGGCTGTCTTCCAATAAAACTTGATTTACAAAAACAGATAACAGGCTGGTTCTGGCCCATGGGCTACTGTTGGTGGACCCTTGAGTTAGACAATAAAATAATTCAGACCTGTACAAATATATAAAGTACACAAGTAAATTTTTACAATATTCAGATCTGTCAAAATATCCTCACTTTCTCCCCTTTTTTTAAGTGAGTATAGTTGGTACAATGTTACATCAGTTTCAGGCATACAACATAGTGATTCAACAAGTTTATACATTATGCTATGCTCCCACAAGTATAGCTACTATCTGCCACCATACAATGATATTATAGTCTCACTATATTCATTATGCTGTGACTTTTAATCCCCGTGAATTATTCATTCCATAACTGAAAGCCTCTATGTCTCACTCTCCTTCACCCATTTTGCCCATCGTCCCACCCACCTCCCTCTGGCAACCATTAGTTCATTCTCCGTATTTGTACATCTGATTCTGCTCTTTGTGTTTATTTCATTTGTTTTAGATCCAAATATGATTAGAATCATAGAGGTATTTATCTTTCTCAGTCTGACTTAATCTAGGTCGATGCAGTTGTCACTAAAGAGCACAATCTCAGCCTTTTTTTTTTTTTAAGGGAAAATGCAAACATAGGCCCCCACTACCACAAATTATGCAGTCAGTTGTCCTACATTTGGGGAAATCTCAAGGGTCGGCCCATCTGGAAAACAATGGCAAAGCCTCACTCTGGGAAAACCACCTTTGTGATCTTGGTATCTCCCCTGCCAGGTACATATTCATCCTTTTTTTTTTTTTTTAATGGCAACATTCCATTGCACATATATACCACATCTTTTTTTTTAATTTTTCAGTGTTCCAGAATTCATTCTTTATGCACCAGTGCTCCATGCAATACGTGCCCTCCATAATACCTACGACCAGGCTCACCAAACCTCCTACCCCCTCTCCCCTCCAAAACCCTTTTTGTTTCTCAGAGTCCACACAGTCTGTCATGGTTCGTCTCCCCCTCCAATTTCCCCCAACTCCCTTCTCCTCTCCATCTCCCAATGTCCTCCGTGTTATTCCTTATGCTCCACCAATAAATGACACCATATGATAATTGACTCTCTCTGCTTGACTTATTTCACTCAGCATAATCTCCTCCAGCCCATCCATGTTGATACAGAAGTTGGGTATTCATCCTTTCTGATGGAGGCATAATACTCCATACTATATATGGACCATATCTTCTTTATCCATTCGTCTGTTGAAGGGCATATTGGTTCTTTCCACAGTTTGGCAACTGTGGCCATTGCTGCTATGAACATTGGGGTACAGATGGCCCTTCTTTTCACTACATCTGTATCTTTGGGGTAAATACCCAGGAGTGCAATTGCAGGGTCATAGGGAAGCTCTATTTTTAATTTCTTAAGGAATCTCCACACTGTTTTCCAAAGTGGCTGCACCAACTTACATTCCCACCAACAGTGTAAGAGGGTTCCCCTTTCTCCACATCCTCTCCAACACATGTTGTTTTCTGTCTTGTTAATTCTGGCCATTCTAACTGGTGTAAGGTGGTATCTCATTGTGGTTTTGATTTAGATCCCCCTGATGGCTAGTGATGATGAACATTTTTTCACATGTCTTCATTGGAGAAGTGTCTGTTCATGTCTTCTGCCCATTTTTTGACATGATTATCTGTTTGTGTGTGTTGAGTTTGAGGAGTTCTTTATAGATACTGGATATCAACCCTTTGTACTGTCATTTGCGAATATCTTCTTTATCCAATCATCTATCCATGGACACTGAGGTTGCTTCCCCATCTTGGCAATTGTAAGTAATATTGCAATAAACATAGGGGTACATATATCTTTTTTCAGTTAGTGTTTTTGTTTTCTTTGGGTAAATACCAGCTAGTGGAATTATTAGATCATATGGTACTCCTATTTTGAATTTTTTGAGGAACTTCCATTCTGTTTTCCACAGTGGCAGTAATAATTTACATTCCCACCAATAGTATACCATAGTTTCCTTTTCTCCACATCCTTACCAACACTTGTTATTTCTTATCTATTTGATTTAACCATTCTAACAGGTATAAAATGATACCACATTGTGATTTTTATTGGATTTTTCTGATGATTAGTGGTGTTGAGCATGTTTTCACATGTCTGTTGGCCATTTATATGACCTCTTTGGAAGAATGTCTATTCATGTCCTCTCTTTTTTAATTGGATTGTTTTTGGATTTTTGGTGTTGAGTTGTTTAAATTCTCTATATATTTTGTTTGTTACCCCCTTATCATATATATCATTTGCAGATACCTTCTTCCATTGAATAGGTTACCTTTTTGGTTTGTTGATGATTTCCTTTGCTGTGCAAAAGTTTTGTATTTTGTTTTAGTCTGAATAGTTTATCTTTGCATTTCATCCCCTTGCCTGAGGATACATGTCTAGAAAAATGTTGCTATAACCAATCAGAATAATTACTGCCTATGTTCTCTTCTGAGAGTTTTATGGTGTCAGGACTCCTATTTAGGTCTTTAATCGGTTTTGAGTTTATATTGTGTATGGTGTTAGAAAGTGATCTGGTTTCATTCTTTTATAGGTAGCTGTTCAATTTTCCCAGAAGTCTTTATTGACAAGACTGTCTTCTCTACATTGTATATTCTTTCCTCCTTTGTAATATATTAATTTCCCATATAATTATAAGTTTATTTCTAGGCTCTCTATTCTATTTCATTGATCCATGTGTCTATTTTTTTGCCAGTACCATACTGTTCTGATTACTACAGCTTTGTAGTATATCTTGAGCTCTGGAATTCTGATATCTCCAGCTTTGTTTTTCTTTCTCAAGACCACTTTGGCTATTTGTTTTTGTTTTTGTTTTTTTTTTAAACTCTGAAGATGGTCACATGGAGCTTTATTGTAGTGAAATGAAAATGACTTCTCCACTGCTTGGGAATACAGTGATTTTCCTGTTTGGCCTATACTACTTTTTCTATAAAATACCAATAACAATAACTATTAACCAAGGGTTTTGAGTGTATTAATGAGGTAATGTATATATGGGGCTTGATATATTACCTAATATATGGTTAATAGTACTACTACTACTCTTATTATTATTTATTACGTAACTAGTCAGTCACATTTGAATACACTGTATTAGTCAGCTAGGGCTGCTGTACTAAAAAAAAAAAAAAAAACAGAGTTGGAGTGGCTTAAACAACAGAATTTCATTTTCTTACAGTTCTGAAGGCTAGAAATCCAAGATCAAGGTTCTGGCAGATTTGGTTTCTGATAAGAGCTCTCTTCCTAGCTAGCAGACTGGCACCTCCTCACTGTGTCCTTGCATAGCCTTTTCTTTATGGGTTCACACTCCTGGTGTCTCTTCTTCTTCTTAATATATATATGTATATACATATATATATAATGTACATTTATATTGTATATATGTACATATATATTTATATACATATAATATTTACATATTTACATACATACAATATTTATATTGTATATATGTATATACATATTCAATATATATATTTTACATATATAAATATAAAATATATATTTTTATTAACATATAATGCATTATTTGCTTCAGGGGTATAGGTCTGTGAATCATCAGACACACATTTCACAGCACTCACCACGGCACATATCCTCCCCAAAGTCCATCACCCAACCACCTCATCTCTCCCATCCCCTCCCCTCCAGCAACCCTCAGTTTGTTTCCTGAGATTAAGAGTCTCTTATGGTTTGTCTCCCTCCTGAACCCATCTTGTTTCATTCTTTCGGTCCCTACTACCTGCCCTGGCTCTCAAATTCCTCATATCAGAGAGATCATATGATAATTGTCTTTCTCTGATTTACATATTTTGCTTATATAATAGAATATTATGCAGCCATAAAAACAAACTGAAATTTTGCCATTTGCAATAACATGGTTGGAACTAGAGGGTATTTGGAGTCTTTTATGATTCCATACAAATTTTAGGATTATTTTTTTTCTAGTGTGAAAAATGTTGTTGGTATTTTGATTGGGATTGCGTTAAATCTGTAGATTGCATTGGGTAGTGTGCACATTTTATCAATACTTGTCCTTGCAATTCATGAAAATGGAGTATCTTTCCATTTGTGTCATCTTCAATTTCTCTCACCAGTGTTTTGTAGTTTTCCAAACAGAGGTCTTTCCCCTCTTTGGCTATGTTATTCCAAGGTATTTTATTATTTTTGGTGCAACTGTAAATGGTGTTGTTTTGTTAATTTTTCTTTCTACTTCATTAATAACATATAGAAGTGCTACTGATTTCCATATATTAATTTTGTATCCTACGACTTTATGAATTCACTTATTACTTCTAGTACGTTTTTTGGTGGAGTCTTTAGGATCTTCTATGTATAATATCATGTCATCTATAAATAGTGGCAGTTCAACTTCTTTCCCATTATGAATGCTTCTGATTTCTTTTTCTGGTCTGACTGCTGTGGCTAGGACTTTCTGTGTTCAATAAAAGTAGTGAGAGTGGACCTCTTTGTCTTGTTCTTGATCTCAGAGGAAAAGCTCTCAGTTTTCACCAGTGGGTATAATGTTAGCTGTGTGTTTTTCATATAAGGCCTTTATTATGTTGAGGTGTATTTCCTCCAAACCTACTTTGTTGAGATTTTATCATGAATGAATGTTGACCTTTATCAAATGCTTTTCTGCATCAATCACGATGATAATTTTTATTGTTTTCTTGATGTTTTACATTGTTTTGTAAATAGTGAACCACCATTGCATTTTTTTAAATTAATTTCACTTGATCATTCTGAATGATTCTTTCAACATATTATTGAATCCAGTTCGCTAATATTTTGTTGAGGATTTTGCATCTATATTTATCAGGAATGTTGGCTTGAAATTTTGTTTTTGTTTTGGGAGATTTTTTTTTTTTTTGAAGTGCCTTTTGTTTTGGTTTGCTTTTTTTGTTTTTGTTTTTGTTTTTGCAGTACCTTTGTCTGCTATCAGAATAATGCTGGCCTTGTAGAATATATTTGGGAGATTTCCTTACTCTTCCATTTTTTGAGATAATTTGAGGAGAATAAATATTAACTCTTCTTTAAATGCTAATGAATCCACCTGGTCCTGGACTTTTATTTTTTGGTAGTTTTTTGATGACTAATTTCATTTCATTACTAGTAATCAGTCTATTCAAGTTTCTATTTCTTCCTCATTCAGTTTGGGAGATGGTATGTTTCTAGGAATTTATCTGTTTCTTCTAGATTGGCTAATTTGTTGGCATAAAACTTTTCCTGGTATTCTCTTACAATCCTTCGTATTTTCGTGGTGTTAGTTATTCTCCTTGGTCATTTCTGATTTTATTTATTTGGCTCCTTTCTCTTTTTCTCTTGCTGAGTCTGGCTAAGGGTTTATCAATTTTGTTTATCTTTTCAAGAACCAGCTGTTTCATTGATCTATTACTTTATTAGTCTCCAAGTCATTTATTTCTGCTCTGATCTTTAATATTTCCTTCCTTCTACTTGCCTTGGGTTTTGATTTTTTTTAGTTCTTATGGGTATAAGCTTAGTTTATTTGAGCTTTTTCTTGTTTCTTGAAGTAGGCCTATATCACTGTATATTTCCCTCATAGAACTGCTTTCACTGCATCCCAAAGATTTAGGGCTATTGGGTTTTCATTTTCATTTGTCTCCACGTATTTTTTTTTTTAATTTCTTCTTGATTGCTTCATCAGGCCATTGATAGTTTGTATCATGTTTCACCTCCATGTGTTTGTCGGTTTTTTTTTTCAGTTTTTTCCTTGTGATTGATTTCTAATTTTGTACCATTGTAGTTGGAAAAGATGCATGGCATGACTTCAGTCTTATTACATTTCTAGAGGCTTGGGTACCTGGATGACTCAGTCAGCTAAGCTTCTGCCTTCAGCTCAGGTCATGATCTCAGGATCCTGGGATTGAGTCCCGCATCAGGCTTCCTGTTAGGCAGGAAGTCTTCTGCTCCCTCTTCCCCTCCCCTTTCCTCTGCCCCTCCCCCTTCCTCATGCTGTCTCAAATAAAATATTTTTTAAAAATAAAAAGTAAATATCTAGAGGCTTGCTTTTTGGCCTAACATGTGATCTGGTCTGGTGAGTTCTCCATGTGCACTTGAAAAGAATGGGTATCTTGTGTTTGAATGGAATGTTCTGAATATATCTGTTATGTCCATCTGGTCTAATGTGTCATTCGAAGACATGGTTTCCTTGTTGATTTTCTATCTGGATGATCTGTCCATTGATGTAAGTGGGGTGGTAAAGCCCCCCTACTCTTATTGTATTGCCATCAATTTCTCTCTTTACGTCCATTAATATTTGCCTTATGTATTTAGATACCAGTGTTGGATGCATAGGTATTTATCATTGTTATATCCTCCTGTTGGATATCAGGAGGATATAACCTCTTTTATCACTATGAAATGCCCTTCTCTGTCTCTTATAACAGTCTTTGTTTTAAAGTCTGTTTTATCTGATATAAATATTGCTACCCCAACTTTATTTGTTGCTTCTACTTTCATGGTAAATACTTTTCAATCCTTTCACTTTTGGCCTGTTTGTGTTTTTAGGTCTGAAGTGAGTCCTCTATAGGCAACATATAGATGGGCCTTCTATTTTACCCATTCCACCACCCTATATCTTTTTTTTTAAGATTTTATTTATTTATTTGACAGACAGAGATTACAAGTAGTCAGAGAGGCAGAGACAGAGAGAGAGGAGGAAGCAGGCTCCCTGCTGAGCAGAGAGCCCAATGCAGGGCTCGATCCCAGGACCCTGGGATCATGACCTGAGCTGAAGGTAGAGGCTTAACCCACTGAGCCACCCAGGTGCCCCACACCCTATATCTTTTGACTGGAGAATATAGACCACTTACATTAAAAGTATATATAGGTGTATACTTATTTCCATTTTTTTTCTGATGGTTTTTGTAATTCTTCTTTGTTCCTTTATTCTTCTTTTGCTCTCTTTGAGTTGGATGAATTCCTGTACTGTTATGTTTGGCTTCATTTTTATTTTTTTTAAATCTATTGTAGTTTTGGGTTTGTGGTTACCATGAGGTTTATATATAACATCCTAAGTAAATAGCAGTCTATATTAAGTTGATGGTCATTGGTTATTTAAATTAAAACATATTCTTAAAAAAAGAAAAAAAAACTTCCATTTTTACTACCTCTTCCACATTTTATGTGTATCTGTCATATTTTATCTTTTATTCATTATTTTCTTAAATCTAATTATGACTATTTTCCACTTATAGAAGTCCATTTAACATTTCTTGTAAGGCTGGTTTAGTCACCATTATATCCTTTAACTTTTGTTCATCTGGGAAACTCTCTCTCCTTCAAATCTGAATGATAACTTTGTTGAGTGTTCTTGGGGTAGGTTTTTTCCTTCAGCACTTTGACTATATCATGCCACTTTATTCTGGCTTTCAAAATTTCTGATGAAAAATCAGCTGATGACATTATAAGTTTTGCCTTGTTAAGTAACTTTTTGCTTCTCTATTGCTGCTTTTAATATTCTCTTTATCTTTAATCCTTGACATTATGTGTCATAGTGTGGACCTCCTTAGGTTCATCTTGTTTGAAACTCTGCTTTTTGGGGGGCGCCTGGGTGGCTTAGTGGGTTGGGCCTTTGCCTTCGGCTCAGTTCATGATCTCAGGGTCCTGGGATTGAGCCCCACATCGGGCTTTCTGCTCAGCAGGGAACCTGCTTCCCCCTCTCTCTCTACCTGCCTCTCTGCCTACTTGTGATCTCTGGCAAATAAATAAATAAATAATCTTAAAAAAAAAAAAAAAAAAGAAACTCTCCTTTTTGGAATTAGACATCTATTTCTTTCACTAGTTTAGGAAAATTCTCAGCTATTATTTCTTAATACTTAAGTTATATATATATATATGTATATATATATATATATATATATATATATATATATACATACACACACACACACACACACACACAAATTACATAAATTTTTACCCCTTTCTCTCCTCTTATGGGACCTCTACCATGTCAATATTTGATGGTGTCCAAGAGATTTCTCTATCTTCATTTTAAAAAATTATTTTCTGTTTTTTGTTCCTCAGCTGTGTGCTTTCTATTACCCTGTCTTCCAGATCATGGGTACATTCGTCTATATCCTCTAATCTACTGCTGGTTCTATTATGTTTTTCATCTCAGTTATTGCATTCTTCAACTCTGATTGGTTCTTTTTAGTATTTTCTATCTCTTTATTGAAGATCTCACTGAGTTCTTCCATTCTTATTTCCAGCCCACTGTCTTTAAATTCTCATCAGGTATATTGCTTATTTCCATTTCATTTAGTTAATTTTCTGAATTTTTTTTCCTCATTCTTTCTTTTGGAGCATATATCTGTCACATTTTGTCTAACTTGTTTTTTTCTGTGTATTTGGCAAAACGCTAATTCTCCTAAATTTAGAGGAATTCTCTTGTGTTTGGCCATCCCCCATATAGACTGTATGTGCTTTGTGACTTTTCCTGGCTGTTGTGGACTTCAGGTCTTTGGGCTTTCCAGGTAATGGGCACCATGTCCGGAAAACTAAAAGTGAAATCAATGCAAGCTGGGGTGCCCCAGAGTTCTATGTGCTGAGTGCACCTTAGCAGAACAGGTGAAGCTGCAATAGGCACACGTTGGGGTGTTCCAACTCCCTCCACAGGTGCTCTTTGGAGGAGGTGCTTTGGCAGGGTAGCTGAAGCTGAGGCAGTGTGTGGGCTGGGAGGTCCCTAAGCTCTCTGTGCAGAGGGTTCCCTAGCAGTATAGCTGAACCTAAAGTGGGTGCCACCCGGGGGACCCAGTGCTCTATAGACAGAGGGTGCTTTGGTATGATAGCTGAAGTGGATATAAACTGGGGTATTTCAGGGCTCTCAACAAGAGAAGGTGCCCTTCAAGAGTGACTGGATCCAACATGGGCATCATCCAGGATGTCCTAGGGCACTCCGTGCAAGGGGTACCTGGGAAGGACAGCAAACACTAAAATGGACATAGTCTGGTATGAACTGTCAGCTCTCCACACAAAATGTGCCCTGGAAAGACAGCTGAAATGGTTGGTAGCCAGGTTTTTCTGGGGCCCTCCCCTCTGAGGGTGACCTGGAAGGACAGCTAAAGGTACACTGAGTGCAAGCCATGGTAACCTAACATGCTCAGTGTAGGGGGTAGCGGGCCAGAGTGGCTAAACCTGATGCAACATGAGCCTGGGGTTCCTTTGGCATGCCACACAAGGTGCACCCAGGCAGGGAAGCTGGACCCAAAACATGTTAGCTGGGAGGTTCCAGAGTGCTCTGCACCAGGGGTGCCTTAGCAAGTCATCTGAGGCCTGGAGTGTTCCATTGTGCTTTGCACTTGTGTCACATTAGCACAAAGTCTAGGGCTAATTGTGAGTACTAATCAAGGGTGTCCTGGTGTGCACCACCCTGGGGCCACCTTAATAAGATGGCTGGGACTTGTGTGGGCTAGGGGTCTAGGGCTCACTGAAGCAATAGGCCTGTTAGGATACCCAGACTGTGTACACTGGTCTCTGCTTTCAAGATGAAGGAGGGTAGGGAGCACAGACTGTGACAGTCAACCCTGTCAGCATCCCAGCAGCTCCTCCCACTCTTTGGCATGAGGTCATGGCTTAAAGAAAACAAACCCAAAAAAGTGGCTTTTTTTTTTTTCTCCTGTGCCACAGCATGATTAGGGCTGGTTTGGGCTAGTGGACCCAGAACTCACTGAGGCAGCAAGCTGATTATAGCATCCAGACCCTGTCCTGGGCTTTAAAGTAGAAGAGGAACCCTGTCCTTCTCCTGTCCCTCTGGCAGAATTCTAGTGCTGGCTCTTTATATCCCATGGTTCACTCTTTTGAACCATGGTTGGTTTTCTGTGCCCAAGGTCAGAGGAATCCATTCCACCTACCTCAGTACCACCCCACCCACTGCCATTCACATTGATATTTGTACCCACTTTATAGTCCTCAAGCCAAGAGGGCCAGCAATCAAGACAAAGAGTCACCATCCTGGGAGGGGTGAGAGACTATGATTGTCAGGAGAAGTTAAAGCTTCTTCTATACAGTAGGAATAGCTATCTGATACCCAGGTAATCCACTGAAGTATGTGAGTACTCCTTGCCCAGCACTAACAGTAAATAGGCATGGTGGCCAGAGGCTCAGTGATAAGGGTCTGTGTCACCTTCCTAAGTAAGCCATCTAGACCAGATGAGGTCCTAGCCAAAAAAAGGTGAGAGGAATAAGGAGGGGAGGTCGAGAGTATCAGTACAGCCTGAAACCAACCGCAGGAGATTAGGTTCATTGAGTACCCACCCCTTCTAAGTTTTCTCAGGGAAAGAGACCTATCAGGATCACAGAGGAGCAGTTTTCAGGGTGACCATATTATACCAAACACGTAGATATGAGCAGCACACGTAGTAGGCTTTAGTGGATGCTATAGTATGCCACCCAGACTCTTCCTTCAGAGCTAACGCTCATTTTGCCAAATGTCTCAGCTGAGTTCAGGAATTGCTATCAATTCAAGGCAGTAAGTGGTCTTACCCAAGATTACACCCATTCTTTGAGGGCACGCCCCAAAACACTTCTTGCTTGACAAACATTTCCACTCAGAGTCCTTTCCCAGGGAACCCACCATAAACCAGCAAGTATCATGTTGTTGTAAGGAGTCAATAAACAGTGAAAAAGCTGTGCAAACTGTAAGTGCAATATAAACTTAGTATGGCATATTCTAATAGTAATTCCTATCATTAGTACTTCTTGGTTTCAAGAGGTCTTCACCAAAGAGAGGTTAATGGTCTTGCCATATTTGTCCTCAACAAAGAAAATTTTAACATAATATTAATGAATACCTCGTGGAATAATATTCTGAACTTGGCCTCTAGAGCCAGAGAAATCTTTATCTTTTACTGTATTTTACTGAATGAAGATACTAGGGATTGTAGACTATGACATAATGCTTTTTATCTATGAAACATTTTATATTAAATTATATTTTATATTAGAATTAATGAAAGAGCTAATTTAAATTTAATTACCCATAGATTTTTGTCATGAATCACTTCTGTGTATATGTTGTATTAAAAAAAATTGGTTAAAGTATTTCTAAAACTTGTTCACATGTAGAATCTGACTCTCCCGAATCATGTTAGATGCAGAGTCTTTACTGTCCATGTTTTTCCACACTGTATCATCCAGTGACCACCAGTCTATTGAGAGCATGGACAGTGCAGCATTTTGTAAGAAAATTCACAGAGAACAAGAGACACAGGCTTTACAGTTCTGCAGAGCTAGGCTATTTTAACTCCGACTTTAGGAACGATGCTAAAGCAGTCTGATATGACTCCTCTCTCACCATCTCCACAACAGTTTGCTTCATGGGGGTTAAAATCCCACTGCTGCCTCTGGGATTTTCTTCCGTACACTTGGCACACATTCTGCAAGTTTTCATCCTGGCACTGATGTTTATGACCAAACAGAAACAAACAATGATAACTGTCACATGACTACTAGCTGGCTAGAGCAACTGTAAAACTCCATCAGTTTGAAGATGCAGCATGATGTCTGAGAAATTAAAATGTAAAATAATGTTTGCTTCAGAATCAGTGAGATGGAATAATATTTTAAAAGCTGTCTCCTTATACAATAAAATAGTGGTACTCGCCTTATATAGATATATTGTAACTGCTAAATAAGATCGCCCAGAGGGCTTGGTTAGCATGTCTGTTGTATAGTGAGCATTTAGTAAGTGATATTTACTTTTACTGTCGTTGTGATTATTAGTTAACCTCAGCTGAAAGATGCCTGTTCATCAGTAACACGTATTATCGAGCTCAGGATTAGTAGCTGAAAAGTGTTACCTACTAGCTGATTTTTATCTCTCACCAACCTGAACAGAAGCATGCTTATGAGTTCTCAGAACCTGCTTTCTCTCATTTGTTTTTCTATTTTATCCCTGGTATAAGCCTCCTCTCCTTCCAGGCCTGAAATTCTTACCTTTCTAAGGAAAACAATGAAAAGTAAAGGGCTGTCTAGGAGACCAACACACACACACACAAATACACAGAAGTGCTCCTCAAAGCTCTCTCATTAACTAATATTAATCAAGATTAGTATCGTCACTAGGGTATTCAGTAAAATTCAAAATAATATGTTTTTCTGAGATCTAAATTTCTGTGCCATTACACAAAAATTTTTGTACCAAAGACAGATTCCTCAATGACTATTCAGATTATCATATTACATTGTCCCATTATTATTTTTAAAAATATAGTTACCAAATATGTAAATGTTCCAAGGAAGAGGAGGAAAATCTCATGAAATTGCTCTTTCAACTCTATGGCTACCCCCATGACCACTAATGTTTATATTATTTATAGAAACCAGAAAATTGTGGGTTTTATTCTCTTTGATTATCATATCACTCCAAAACCTCTTTCTTCCTTAGATACTTCCTTTCCTTCCTTTTAAAAACTGAAAACCTTCTAGCAATCATTTTCAAACACTTCAATTTTACTAATAATCAGGGAGTCAGATCAGGAAAGACAAACACTGAGAAATATGCATAAAGTAAGGAAATACCATCTCTTTCCAGACTCAGAACAAGGTAGATACAAATCCAAATTTCACATTTCACAGACAAATAGGACTTTGTAGGTGACCATATACTAAACAGTGGATGGAATATCAGATTCACTTGCCATATGTAGGATTTCACTTGTTGTCAATCGCAGGTTTCATGTCATGATTATGCATATGAGCTGTGATTACAAAATACTGAGATTTCATAAAATACACATGAAAATAGGAACAAATGTGCACCAATATCATGTGTATATATATATATATAATACACACACATGCACACACATATATATAATATATATTATAAAACACACATTAGCTTAGATCCTAATCCCACCCTTGCTTATTACCAAAATGGCATAAGACATGTTAGCAGAATTGCTTCCTCTCTGTAATCCTGTCACCTATCCTATCTAGCAGCAGAAAATATGCCATGCCATTCTAAGCTATCTGAGAATGATCTAGCCTCTTCTTGTTGCCACAGTCTCTTCTATTTCTGCACACAATTAGAAAGAAAATCATGGGTTGGAATGTGTCAGAAGTAGTTTTGTTGATACTTGAGATTTACCAAATCCATAATATTAGAGACTCAGTAGAAGCCCCAGTCAGTGCCTGACTGACACTGGAAATAGCCTGACAAGTTAGTAAGACTGACCCATGATATTCATTATATGCTCTAAGAATTACTTTGCCTGAGCAAATTCCACATGCAATGTCAGGGCCTGGCTGGGGGAACAGGCTCAAGCTTATAGAACCAGCTCTGCAAATAGGCCACTCAAGAAATTGGCTCACCAGTAATAGATGACTGAAATTGGTCTGAAGGGCTGGCCTTTAAATACCCAGAGAGGGAAAATGAAACTGGAACTACCCAGTTAGTCTGAAAGAAAAAATGGAGGGGGGGAACCCTGTGAATTATGATATGACTCACAGAGAAGCACATTAGTCAGGAGAGTGACAAAGGAAAGGTTCAGTCCCAAAACTGTAAGAGCACAACCCTGGCCTGAGAAGAAAAGGGATTATTTTAAGGGCAGATGCTGCTGCTATAGCCAGATGGTGATTAGCATGCTGGATGGAAAAGGGGAAAATCAAGCAGGGCTTTGCGGGAATTTGAAATTACTTCCATTATAGAGTGCCCATTTCTCTTGCTGGCCGTGACTTAATACAGGTCTGGTCCATTCATTTAGACTCAGATTTAGAAACTTAGATTTGGGTAAGGTCACCAAGAGAGAACTATGAGGAAATGGGACCATCTTACTGCAATTCTCTAAAAATTACACAAAAATGATAATAAATGAAGAATTTAAACCATTTCCTCATATTGCTTTGGCCATAAAGGGTATCAGGCTGTCCCCATGAGTTGTTACTTTAAAGCATATTACTCGTTTAATGCTATATTTAATCATTGCACATGACTCTTTTAAGACAAGCCTTTTTTTAAAGGAACACTCCTCATCTCCCTAGGTATCCTTGAAGGAGTGCTTTATCCAAGCTCCAGTTTGCACTTTCCCAGGCTTATCTGTCTGTGTGAAGAGCTAATGTTAGGGTATTCTTTCTGAGCATCTCCACAGGACTTCATTATGTTGTTCCCGGCATCAGTGCAGTGTGGGGCACAGTCTGTAGTAATTAAGAGTTCCACATCCCAGGGCAGGAGGAAGGGTCACAGTTCTTGCTGGCTTCATCGTCTTGATGCTCATTGTCTTGGGTGTTCAGTATCTGAACAAGGGTTTTAAATGGGTTTGAAAGAAATGTAGCAGGAAAGGTCCACTGTAGTTATTTTGGATAGATGATAAAGCCCCCCAAGTGGAAAGTCAGGGGAGAGGGTTGGCAGCTTTCATATTCCACGTTAAGTGCTGATTCTATGCCATTAGTACTGTAGATGCACAAAAGGAGGAAAACCCCATCCTGCCCTGTAGAGCTGAGAAGCGCATTTGCAGTGTCATTGGGAGAAAATAGAGAAACAAAAGAACACCTCTCAGAAAGCAGTAAGTGCTCCTTTTAAAGAAAAGGGTTAATAAGTCCTAAGGGCTCCAGAGTCCTGGCAGAAAACATCCATGGGGGATGTGGGCTGGCCATGACATGGTTAAAAGGATCACAGATGGTGGCAAATGGAGACCTCATGCTCCATTGACAGAAGGCTTCCTCTTGGCCAGGCCAATAGTTGTTATCCACAGTGTTATGGGATATTCACTTTTTTCAGAGATGCCAGACATGAAAACGTGTGTGTGTGTGTGTGTGTGTGTGTGTGTGTGTTGACAATGAAACCAGACAATATTTAATTACTAAACAGGCCAAACAAAATGTCTGTGCCTCAAACTACCCATCAGCCTCTATTTTGTAAACTTGGGAGTTTCATTCTTTGGGACACCCTAAAAATAAAAGATATGTATAAAAAAGATAGATTAAATAAGAAAAGAAAAAACACAAACAGTTGGTATCATAGTTTGTATGTCGCCGATTTCCCCAGGCCCACAAAGGCTTGGGCATATTTATTGAGGTGTTTGCTAGCTGCCATATTAGAGAAGGCTTGAAATTTTTGTGACTTAACACCATGAAACGACATGAAATTCTCTAGGTTCTCTAGGTTGCTCCGAGAAGAGAGACTAAAAGCTTGTCTCGATTCAACCAGTCAGAAAGGCAAGGGGGATTGACCTTGAAGTTTTTATAGGCTACTCGTAGACGTAATGTATAGTACTTCCATCAATTTTGGCCAGTTGACCGCAATTCAGTCCTCTGACTGCGCCCAAATGCAAGTAAGAATGGAAAATGTTGGTTGTATCCCAGAAAATAATAATAAGGAAACTGGTTTGAAGAAAAAAGATCTATGCCACTATTAGGGATTAAAATGGAATGATCTTGGCAGTAGCAAACTGGGTTTTCTCTCTCTCATCCCTATTTGCTGCCGTTGAGTGTTCACTCCGAATCTTACCCATTTACTTCTCGGAGCTTTGCCTTTCCATAATGAATCACAACATAATTATCTAAATTTTGACTTTTGAGGATTAAGTCTATTGTGCTCTCACATCTCTTCACGGTCTTAATTATGTTTTAATATTTCCTAAGAATATTCAGGCTTCCTTGGCTCCAAACCATGGCATTCTGACTCTGTCAAGTTTTCCAATCCTGGGCCATGTGTAACAAGCAGATGACAACTCATGGTCACCCTAGCACAGTATCAGATCAGGTGAATACCTCATTGACCTGAGGCTGGTATTTTACTGAAGCCTTAGAGGTAGAAGCTTTAGGCAATTCATCCCATGGCATTAGCTTTGCTGTGTGGTACTCTGTTCTATCGACCAAGAGTGGCAGTGTTACTTTCCAGAGTTAATGCGGTGGAGCTGCCTAGAACCATGGCCTCTCAAGACTGACACACTCTGAATCCCCCATTGCTAGGAATGGTGGGCTCATACCTGCATTTTTGTTATGAGGATTATGAATGAGGATTCAGCATGCATGTAACAATACCTTACCTTGACAACATCTTAATTCCTCTTCCATTCACTTCAATTTATATAAATATGAATTGATGGATAAATGTGTGTGTATGTACAATGTAGTGATTATTTCCTACAGCCAGGCACCATTCTCAATGGTTTTCTTACATTAACTCCCTTAATATTAGAAACAACACTGTGAATATGGTGTTGTTATTATCCCAATTTTTGAATAAGGAAACAGTTAATTACATACATCCTAAAGCAGTAATTGAGAGAGCCAGGATTTAAACATGACGCAGAAGACTCACACAATCATGTAAGAACATTGAGGGGCCAGACAAAGGGCCAAGAGAATGTACTGCTTTGTATAGGGCAGCATCATAGCTTTTAGGTGATTAAAAGTTCTGCACAACTCTTTATTTCTGCCTTGCCCTCTACATTCCTAAAGGAATCTCAATATGGACAGGCAAAGCTTTCCACTAATGTAAAATTATGCATTTCACTTCTGAAGCCAATACCACTAATCCTACCCCACCCCTTGCTAACAGTTAGTTTATGAATTGCCATGCTGTGTACTGTGTAATGCTTGCTCCGGGGACAGGAGAAAAAGTCTCTGGGGGCTTCTAGGAAAGCATTTTTTGATTAAGAAAAGACACAAATGAAGAAAAGGAGTCTTTTTGTCTGGATGTTGTTTTGTGATATGACAACCAGAACAGCAAGGAGCAACCTCTGATTATAAGGGATGAGAGCTTCAGGACAAAATCCAACAAGCTGAAGAGGGCAGAGAGGCAAGGCAGAAAGAACATGGGCCCCTGGTGTCTTTTTTAGATTCTAACTTAACCAACTATATAGACTCACCTGCAGACTTCATCTTATGCGAAATAATAAAGTTATGTGTTGTTTTAGTCAGAGTCCAGGTTGGTGCTAGAGGAGTTGCTAGTAGCCCAAAGCATTCTAACTGTACAAAGCCTGTAAAGTTAAAAGAAAAATAAGATTTAAGGATTAGGAAAATGAACAAATATTTTCAAAAAGATGCAGTAATAAGCATGATACCCTCTAGTTCCATCCACGTCATTGCGAATGGCAAGATTTCATTTCTTTTGATGGCTGCATAGTATTCCATCGTGTAAAAGACAACTATCATATGATATCCCTGATATGAGGAAGTGGAGATGCAACATGGGGGACTAGGGGGGCAGAAAAAGAAGAAAAGAAACAAGATGGGATTGGGAGGGAGACAAACCATAAGTGACTCTTAATCTCACAAAACAAACTGAGGGTTGCTGGGGGAGGGGGGTCGGGAAAGGTGGGTGGGGTAATGGACAATGGGGAGGGTATGTGCTATGGTGAGTGCTGTGAAGTGTGTAAACCTGGCGATTCACAGACATGTACCCCTGGGGATAAAAAATTGTTTATAAAAAAATAAAAATTAAAAAAAAAAGATGCAGTAATAAATAGATGACAAGAAACGAATTGGGAATGAAAATGAATAGAAAAGAATAAGAAAGTAGGATAAATGTGAGAAAGAAAAAGGTCAAATAGAACAGAATTTGAGTGCAGTAAATTTTATAAGTCTTTATAGAATAGTGAATCAAATTGCCCCATCACTAAATCAAATTGCATAAGAGAAAGTAATTTATTTCCAAGATCTTTCACCATTTGGATATCTTTATAATCTTGATCCCTTAAGAAATATTCTCCTTAAATTTATAGAATATGTTTTGTGTACTATATTGCTTTATATTTATTTTCTCACTTGGTATTATTTGCCCCACTTTTTAAAAGAGATCACTGTTGCTTAGGCCTTAGTTAATGTGGCTGTGACTCTTTGATTTACTAGTAACAGAAACCCAACTTGAACATAAAAGGACTTATAATAGATTCCCTTATCTCAAAGAAAGAAATTGTCCTGTCAAGGAGATGTGAATTCAAACCCTTAGTAATACACAGTGCAATTATAAAATAAAGATAACCAAAGGAAACTTTAGAAGTAGCAGAGAGGATGTAATCACCCCGGACCTTAATATCCCATTGGTTAAATAGGGTATAGATGATCTGCATGCACCAAGGCTGAAGTTCTAATACTGACAGGGTCTGCTCCCATAATGTTCTACAAAGTCATAGGGCCAGTGGTCAGGAATTAGCTATGTGACTATGTTACATTGGAAGATTCAGGTCACAGAAATGGCTTGTTAGAAAAGGAGAGACTCTGAATTCAGTGGCTAATATGGGCATGCTCTGCAGTTGTGCTAATTCAAACTTTCTAAGCCAGCTTTCAGCTATGCTATCAAGATGGGGGAATAAATGCCTCTCCAGAACCATCCAGATTTATCTCTTGACAGAAGTGTAGGTGGACACTGGGAATGAAATAGTAGTGGGTCTCTAGTATATCTATCATCTATGTTTCATCTATGTTAGTCTCTCTGGACCTACATCACAACAGGTGTGTACCTTTTACATCTCCATTCATACAGCAGAAAATATGGCTGCCTACAGGCTCTGAGCATACATATTATGGTCCAGCCACCTAGAGAAAGCCTGAGCCTACTGTAAATATCTAAAACAATTTGTGGGCCCGGGAGAGCATCTACTGATCTAGTTAACTATGGTAAGGAAACTGGATAAAATCACATATATAAGGAGCTTCTATTATAATTTTGTGGTTAGGTGCTAGGCAAGTAATCCAATATGCTTCTACTACAGAGAGACTGAGTAATTTGCCAGTGGTTGTAAATGTTAGAACCCAGGCCTGACCTTCAGTCTTAGAAATCAAAGCTCTGTGATCCTCACAGTGTTACAAAGATGGAAACACCAGAGGTTACTAATTAATTTGTTCCCACCAAACTATTCATATTCCCTTTTGGGTATCTCTAAATCCTTAGAAATATTTGTCTTTTAAATTTTAGTCAATATATTATCCATACCTGCTGTAAAAACTGTTTTGAAGTTCTCATTCAAGATGGCAACATAAGGAAACTGAATTCATCTCCTCCACAGAACACACCAAATTATACCTATAGAGCAATTCCTCCTAAAGAAGAACTGAGGGCTGACTGAGTAGCTACTGAACAACCGAAGACAGATGGCAAGAGAGACAGAGACACAGTAAGGAAGTGAACCCCCATCCCCAATGCTGCAAACAGCATTGGGGAAAGAGTACTAAAGAACTAGGAATAGATTCCTCTGTCTTAGTGCACAGAAAAAAAAAAAAGCCACAGTTTAAAAGAGCAACTATCATATAAAAGAGACAACACTAGAACTCTGCCAAGTGGTAGAGAAGCTGTAGGAAAGTTCTCCAGGCAGAGAGACTAGAGAATGACACAGTTTACATCCCCACTTCACCTTAAAAGCCTACAGTGGGTCTGGACACTGTCACAGGCAAATCTGGTTATCTTAATGAGCTTGCAGCTTTAGCAAACCCAGCTCTCTCCCCTTCTACCTTAAAATCCCAGACTGAAGTAGGGTCCAGCTCACAGTGAGTTTGTCACTTCAGTGAGCCCAAGGTCCACAAGCCCACACCAGCCACCCTGTGATGATGGGGCATGAAATAACAAGTCACAGTTTCTGTTTTTCTTTTTAAAATTTTTTTCTTTCTTTATATATTTCACTTGTTTTATTTTTTTCTATTTTTGTTCTTTTCTTTCTTGGTCTGTTTTCTTTTCCTTTCTTTTTAAAAGCCATGCTTTAAAATAATAACTAGCATATACAGCCACAGCTCCAGCCAGCAAAAGTCACAAAACACAAACAGTCTGCTTAGGGGACACCATACACAAGACCATTCCTTCAAGTTTAAGAGAAATAGCCTTTTTGCCTGATCCATAGAAACAAATACAAAAAGTCAAGTAAAATGGGGAGACAGAATATGTTTCAAAAGAAATAACAAGAAAAAAATCAGAAAAATAACTAAATGAAACAGAGATAAGCAATATGCCTGATAAAGAATATAAAATAATGTTTGTAAAGATACTCACTGGGCTGGAGAAAACAGTGGAAGAACTCAGGCCTTCCATAAAGCTATAGAAAATAATAAAAATAACCAATCAAAATTGAAGAATACAACTGAAATAAAAAATACACTAGAGAGAACCAAGAGTAGATTAAAGGATGCAGAAGAACATAGTGATCTGGAAGACAGTAATGGGAAGCATGAAAGGAGGTGAACAGCAAAAACAAAAAAAAAATTATTTAAATTCAATTAGCCAAAACATAGTACATCATTAGTTTCAAATGTAGTGTTCAGTGAATTATCAGTTGTATGTAACACCCAGTGCTCATCACATCCCATGCCTTTGTAATGCCATCACCCAATTACCTTTTAGTCCTAGAATTTTCTTTTTTAGTCATTTCCTTTTAGTTCTTATAAGGCTGCCTTTGTGGTGAGGAACTCCTTTAGCTTTTGTTTGTCTAGGAAACTCTCTCTCCTTTTATTCTGAATGATAACCTTCCTGAGCAGAGCATTCTTGGTTGCAGAGTCTTTCCTTTCAACCACTTTGAATACATCACACCAGTTCCTCTGGGCTTCCAAAGTTGCTGCTAAAAAATCAGGTGATTGCCTTATGGAGTTTCCCTTGTATATAACTCTCTTTCTTTCTCTTGATGTCTTTTGTTATTATTATGTTCAGTTAGCCACTGTATAGTACATCATTAGCTTTTGATGTAGTGTTCAGTGACTCATTATTTGTATTTAACACCCAATGTTCATCAAAACATGTGCCCTAATTTCTCTCTTTATCATTACTTTTTGCCATGTTAATTGTTACATGTCAGGTGTGGACATCCTTGGGTTAATTTACTTGGGGACTCTCTGTGCTTTCTGGATCTGGAAGTCTTTTTCCTTTCCCAAGAATTTTTCTATCCATCTCTTTATTTTTTCTCCTTCTGGGATCCCTATAATGTGAATGTTATTGTGTTTGATGATGTCACTGAGATTCTTTAATCTATTCTTATTTTTTGTTATTCTTTGGTCTTTTTGCTGCTTAGCTTAGTTACTTTTCATTACCCTTTCTTCCAAATCATTGTGCTGTTCTGCCTCCTCTAATCTGTTATTGACTCCCTCTAGTGTATTTTTATTTCAATTATTGAGTTCTTCACCTCTAATTGGTTCTTTTTTTTATATTTTTCCATAGTTCTCACTGAGGTCCTCCACTCTTTTCCCAAGTCCATTTTACTGACTTTACTTTAAATACTTTATCAGGCATATCATGTATCTCTGATTCATTTAGCTTTTTTTGCTTTATTTTTTAATTTTGGTGGGGTTTTTTTTTGGTGTTTTTTAGTTTGGCACATATTCCTCTCTCTCTTCATTTTGTCTGTTTATCTCTATGTAATAGGGAGGTCAGCTATATGCCCTGACCTTCTAAATAGTGGCCTTGTGTAAAGGAGATTCTGTGGCACCCTGGAGCACAATGCCCCAGTTGTCAGAATGAGGTGCTCCAAGGTGTCTTCTCTGTGAGCTATGTACACCCTACTATTGTTGCTGAGCTGTGTTTGCCCTCAGCCTTGTTAGCTGCAGTAACCTACTTCACCTGCCCTGGGCCACTGAGCAGGGTTTGATCCCTGTGCTATGGAGAATCTAAGGCTACCACAGACCATAGGGAGGGAGGGTCAGCAGTTAGGGTAACCGTCTGAACTTAGTCTCTCTGCCACAGCTATGACTACACTGAATAACAGAGTTTCTCTCTGTGTGGCCACTTTATAGACCAGATCCCTGCCCCCTAGTCCCTCAGCCAGGGCTGTAATCAAACTGATTAGCAGGGCATTCTCTTTGTGCTGCCAGCTAAAAGGTTCATCTGCTGGAACTGTGGACATTCCAGTGTATAGGATTATCTCCCCCTACTCCAGGAACAGGGTCACTTTGGAGTAGTACTGTTCCCTTTCTTGCATTGTGTGTCAAGACAAGGGCCAGTTTGGGGGGGGGGGGCGTTGCATGCCAAGTGAGTGGGTTGGATGGGGGAATGTGTAGGGGTGGAGCCTATGGTACTAGTAAGATATGGAACCAGTGCTAACACTCTACACCTAAATGTCCTATCTGGGCTAGAGAAAGGGAGAAGTGGTGCCCACCACTGTTTTTGTACTTAGAGTTGTCTCCTGAAGATTCCTGCCACTCCAGTACACATTCTGAGATTCTGAAATAAATCTTCACATATACCCTATGTGTTTTGCAAAATGGTATTTCTGAGCTCAGTCTTGGGCTGAGTTATTATGCAGACTCTATAGTGGGGACTGTGTGGGTGGGGATTCGGTTTCCTATTGCGCTCTGGGTCCCCCAGAGTTAAGTCCACTGATTTTTAATGTACCAAATTTAGCCTTGCTCATTTTAAAAGCTCCTAAAGTTAAGGCCCACTAGTTCTCAAAAAACCAACTGTTATGGAGACTCATCTTCCCCAAGCCAGTCTGTGATGCCTAGTGTGAAACTAATCATCTCCAACTTCCATGCTTGTGGTATCCCTCTTGTTTGTGGTTCCCAATCACCTTTCTGCCCCTCCTACCCTTTTTTCACTGTGACTTCATCTTTATCATTGACTATAGGTTTGTTCTGCCAATCTTTGGGTCATTTTCAGAGTTATTTGTGCAAATGTTTCTGTTAATCTCAGAATGTCCATGGGACAAAGTAAGCCCAGGATCCTTCTCTGCCATCTTTATCACCCTCCCAATTATATCCTAATTTAAAAATATTTTTACTAATAGATAATGTCTGTTAAAAATAAAAGGTATTTCCATTATTGCTAATACTTTTACTGAGAGCTTTTATGAACATCTTTGTGAACAAAGCCTTTTCCAGATTTAAGATCATTCCCTTAGGATGGATCTCCATTGATAGAATAAGCCTGTTGTAGACTATTTGTTTGCTGGGTTTCAATGAATAGGTCTTCCCAGTATTCAACCGGTTTGTGGTTCCCTGCTCTTAAATCTATTAGGACCCTGTGACCCACTTTAATTAATGGAATACAGCAGAAATAACACTGCCAGTTCCAGACTCAACCCTTAAGAAAACATGGCACCTTCTGCTTTCATATTCTGTGAGTAATTTGAGTGCTCCTGAGACTGCCATGCTGTGAGAAGCCTAACCTAGCCATATGGAGAGGCCATGAAAATAAAATATAAGCTCTTAGCCAGCAGCTCAGTTGAGCTCTCACTTGTCCCCAGCTTCAGTGTGCCAACATGTGATCAGGATCAGCCCACTCTTGAGTCTTTCCATCTGACCCATATAGTCTTTCTCATAAAAGATGATACATCCTTGCCATCCTCTGATCCAATTACAGAATTGAAACCAAATAAATTCTTATTGTTTTAAACCTCTAAACTCAGTAATGTTATGCAGAATACCTGAAACAGTTCATTTTTTTTAATTTCTAAAAAAAATAGTTCATAATTTAAAGTATATGCTTTCATACACTTAAAATTCACATATTAGAAAACTTCTAGAAACCTTGAATAGTGTATGCTTAATCTCAGTGGGGAGGAGATTATTAAAAATAAATTCAAAACATGCAGAGGCAACATTATCAACAAGATTTAACCAATGAACATAGGGATCATAGAACAACATGTGCAATTATCATATTCTATTTGTCAAAGTAATGATTAAATGCTTATAAAATGGTAGGAACAGCATTTAGGCAAACCATTTGTTAAACTTTTTTACATGTGTTGCTAAGTAACAACCCACACACAAAAAAAGTTAAGGTAGCAACAAACAACAAATCCTTACAAACACTGAATTTAAGTCTTTTAAAAATACTTATAGGACTTCTGGGAAGATACAGAGTAGAAGGATCCTAAGCTCACCTTGACCCACAAAAACAGCAAGATACCAGCTCTATCAGTACAACTAACCCAGAATAATCTGAAGACTGGCAGAAAAGACTTTTCACAGTAAATAATAGAGAAAAGCCACACAAAAAGGGTAGGAGGGACAGAAACACAATTTGGAACCAAATCTCCAGCAAAACTTGCCACAGAAAGAAGGGACACCACAAGCACAGAGAAGCGAGAGGAACAGACCCCACACCAGTAACATAAGTCCCCATCTGGCTTTGAAACTGGTAAGACCTACCTCAGTGAGTTTTTACAATCAGTGGAGTTTAATTCCTGATATTTTAAGAATCAATGGGCTTAGTTCTAGGAGAGCTGGGGTATAATCGGAAATGGCCAAAACACAGCATAGAAGTAGCAGTTTGAAAAGAACCTGGGTATATATAAAGGAAATATATTTACTAATCTTAGAATATGAATTGGAGGTGTGGGATCTTTAGGAGACTTCTCTAAGACCAAAAGAGCTGGAGGTCACTATTCCTACAACCTCCCAGTTTAGATATCTGGACACTTGTGGGAACCACCTGTATTGCTAGCACCATATGCCCTACCTCCATTATCCCCTGTGGCTCCACCCCAACAAACCCACCCCACTTGGAAGGCATCATGCCAAGGTGGCTCCTGCCTTGACATACCATGCAAGCAACTCTGGCAGAAAACAGCATGTGGCTTCTTCCCTGGAGAATAGGGAAATAACCACACACACAGCAGTGTACCCATAGTCCCAGAAGCCAAACCTTATAGCTGAGAGCACAGAGAAAGTACCCTATCATTGTGCCCAGCAATGAAAGTCTCTCAGGGGACAAGGTAGGGAGAGCATTCTAGAGTTTGGAATGACTGCAGCCCCAGCACAGAGGTTCAGGGCAGGCATTTGGTCTGACTGCTGACAAAGCCCAACTATCAGCCCAGGGTGGCCTCAGACAAGCCCCAAACAGCACAGGAATCAAACTCTGCCCATGATGCCCTCAACAGGCAAAATGGGCCATTTCAGCTGACTATACTGAAAGCCATCCAGCCTTAGGCACATAAGTAGGAAACATGCAGCCCACTTAGAAAACATACCTGAAGAACGAGGTTCTGATAAACAGAGAACTTTGTGCTGTAAGGACACAGCAGGACCTCTTCTTCATAAAGCCACTACTTTCAAGTTCAGGAGAAGCAACTTAACTTTCCTTATACATAGAAACAGAGTTAGACAAAGAGAAACAAGGATATGTTCCAAGTGAGAGAATAGGACAAAGCCATAGAAAAAAGGCTAAGATAAGCAATATGCCTGATGGAGAATTCAAAGTAATGGTCAAAAGATACTTACGGGACTTAAGAGTGTAGGATCTCAGTGAGACCATCAACAAAGAGATACAAAATATAAAAAAGATACCAATCAGAAATGAAGAACTAAACTGAAATAAAGACACACTAGAAGGAATCAATAGCAGAACAGATCACTGACCTGGGAAACAAGGTAATGGAAAGTAACCAAGCTAAACAGCATAAAGACCAAAGAATAATTAAAAATAAGAATAGGTTAAGGGAACTCAGCAACAATATGAAGCACAACATTCATATTATAGGGATCCCAGAAGAAGAGAGAAAAAAGGGGGCAGAAAATATATTTGAAGAAACAATAGCTGAAAACTTCCCTAGTCTAGGGAAGGAAATAGAATTCTAGATCCAGGAGACAAAGAGGCCCCAACAAAACCCAGGGAGGTCCACACCAAAATACATAGTAACTGAAATGGCAAAAGTAGTGGTAAAGAGAATTATAAGAGAAGCAAGAGAAAAGAAAATTATTACATACAGGGAAATCTCATAAGGCTACCAGCAGTTTTGTTTTTTGTTTTTTGGGGTTTGTTTGTTTTAGCAGAAACTCTGTAGGCCAAAAGGTGTGGTATGATACATTCAGAGTGCTGAAGGGGAAAAAAAAAAACACAACCAAGAAAATTCTAATATTCTATTATTATTCAGAATTGAAAGAGAAAGAGAGTTTCCCAGACAAAATTGAAAGACCACTAAGGCAGCCTTATAAGAAGGGTTAAAGGGAATTCTTTCTAAAGAAAACTTAATACTCAGTAGTAGAAAAAAAATTATGGAAGGAAAAAAATTTAGAGGTGAATGCCAACATTTGATGAAAGTAGTGGATTAATCACTTAGGAAAACTGTATGGAGGATAAACCACAAAAGCAATAGAATTGATTATATTTATAAACATCAAAGGAGTCACAAAATTAAAGAATGTAAAGTATGGCATCATATACATAAGTATTGGCTGGAGAGGTAAAAATAAAGGACTTTTAGAATGGGTTCAAACATAGGTGGCCATCAACTTAATATAGACTGCTCTTTGCATAAGGTGTTATATTTAAAACTAATGGTAACCAAAGGGTGGGGCAAGATGGCAGAGAATTAGGAGACCCTGTCTCAGCCAGTCCCTTAAAGTGAGCTAATTATATACCAGAACACTCTGAACACCCATGAAATCAGCCTGAGATGTAGGATTATACACTTCTGAATCTCTACAGGGGCAGAAGAATCCAGTGGAGGTATAGTGGAGTGGGAATGATCGGACTGATATCGGAAGATAAACAGAAGAGGGAGGGAGCCACCAGAAGTGACACATTGGAGAGTAATACCCCAATATGAGAGTGCCTTGCGAGAGTGCATTAACCTGGAGTTGGTTAAAATCACTCAAAAAGAGCAAAAGATCTTAAGGGTCAACTGGTGGAATCAGGAGGTCATGGGCACAGGCCTAAGCCCACGGACCCAGGACAACCACCACCAGTGACCACCCATGCCAGAGAGAATGCAGCGAAGCCTCCAGGCTGTGGTCCCTGAGCCCCCGGCTTTCCACTACTTGTACCAGCGCTAGGCTCTGCGCACTCCCACTAGCGCGTGAGGGAGTCTGGGTGGATGCCAGCCAGTGCTCTCTAGAACCACAGCCTTTTGCACTCTGCATGCACACTGCATGACGAGGGCCTGAACCTCGCTCCCCACCCTCTCCTGAGAGAGCTCCATGCAGGCACTAGCCAGTGGTGTCTAGGACCAGCCGAGAATCTGAACACTCCCAGCCCAGGCTTGAAAATCTCAGCATTCTATCTCTGGTTGGGATCTCTCAGGCAGTCTGGACACCACAAAGCTGTCCTGGCAAAGGCAGCCACTGGAAGCAGGCTCCCTGGACCAATGTCGCTCACGGTTTTAGTAACACAGGGATGCAGAGACAACTGGGCCCTTTGGGCGACCCCTGAGATGGTGGTTGGGGATGTACACTGCCTGTAGGAGGTTGCACGGCTCAGTGGAGTTTGCAGACAGGGGAGTCTGTGTGTTGTGGACCACCCAGAGGGGAGCAGAGTGAGGCTTCTCTCTGAGACAGAGGTCTGGGCGCAGTTTGCTTTCCATTAAACCTCAGAAAAGCTGCAAAAAGCCACCAAAGAACAAAAACCTCCAGAGAACAAAAGCCTGAAAAACCAATTTCCACAGAGCCCAGCCCCTTGATAGGGAGCAGGACTCAACCTCAGCAAGACAGACTGAAAAACAACAACATGGCAGTCCCCTCCCTGAGAAAGCCAGCCAAAAGAATGAAAGGACATCCACCACAGGGGCCCCATAAAACTGTAAAACCCCAACATCAGGGGAAAACAAGATATTAAGCTCCCTGTATTGCCCTAAAATATGTATATTTCATAGATACAACTTTTATTTTTAATTCATTCTCACTTGTTCTTTTTAATTTTTTTTAACCTACTTACCATTACAATGAGAGGTTCAATACAACATATTCCATAATAACCTTTTCTTTATTTTATTTTTTTAAATTTATTTATTTGTCAGAGAGACAGGGAGAGAGCGAGCACAGGCAGACAGAGTGGCAGGCAGAGGCAGAGGGAGAAGCAGGCTCCCTGCCGAGCAAGGAGCCTGATGTGGGACTCGATCCCAGGATGCTGGGATCATGACCTGAGCCGAAGGCAGCCACTTAACCAACTGAGCCACCCAGGCATCCCCCATAATAACCTTTTCACGTGAACTTTTTTCATACATACACCTGTGTTTTTATTTTGTTTTTCTATTTTTTTAATATACATATAAGCTTCAAGGTAATCCTCTTTCCCTAATCAATACTACCCCTATATATAAACTAGTTTTAATCTCCCTTTATTTCTGGAAAGTTGAGTCCTTCAACAAAGATGTCAAGATACACCCAGAAAGAATCAAAATAACCTTCCTCACCCACATCAAGGATTTATAACCACCCTCCCAACTTTTTCCTCTGTCAGTGTTTCTGCGTATTTGTTTTTGTTCTGGTATTATATAAATCTTATCCTTGGGGTTCATTTTGGCTGGATTCTTTTATTTTCTTGTCATTTACTTTTGTCAGTCTTTTTGTTT
>PISX010009863.1:10130-73471 GCA_004024625.1 Mellivora capensis | reverse complement strand
ATCCTCGCCAGCATCTGTCATTTCCTGACTTGTTAATTTTAGCCATTCTGACTGGTGTGAGGTGGTATCTCATTGTGGTTTTGATTTGTATTTCCCTGATGCCGAGTGATGTGGAGCACTTTTTCATGTGTCTGTTGGCCATTTGGATGTCTTCTTTGCAGAAATGTCTGTTCATGTCCTCTGCCCATTTCTTGATTGGGTTATTTGTTCTTTGAGTGTTGAGTTTGATAAGTTCTTTATAGATTTTGGACACTAGCCCTTTATCTGATATGTCGTTTGCAAATATCTTCTCCCAATCTGTCAGTTGTCTGATAGTATACATTTTTGTTTTGTTTTTCTAACCAAATCGAATTTCTCAGGTAGTTTACAAATGTAGAGTAAATGGAGAGGGTTTTTATCCAGAATTAGAGTTTTGCCTGGTAAGTACTGACAAACTGAGAAGACAGAGGAGTGAAAACTGAATGGAGGGAGATGATTAAAATAACTGATTATAGAATTTTAATAGGGTAGAGAGGGACCTGAGGACATGAAACGGAGGTGAAAGACAGAGAAAAGATGAAGATTAATGAATTGTCCGTCCCACAGGACCTAAAGGTTCAGTATTGGAGTTCTGGAGAGCTAGGTGATGGTAGGAGAGTTGGATGCTTGAGACTGAGTTTATGGAAAGGTCTAGCATATAGGAATGATAAGATCTAGTGGATGAAATAAGTGTGGAGAAATCCAGGGTTCTGAGAGGCTATGGTTTTGGAAGGATTATTTGTATGTTGAAATCACTTGGAAATTAGAGTTGTCAGGAGCTAAAATCAGACGTAGGAGAGGTGGTAACCTAGGGATGGATAGAGATTGCAGCCAGGGAGACTATAAGGGGATTGTGTAGTGTAGTATGTAACATAAGAAAGCTGGGGGAGAGGAGTCATTTTATTTTCAGATAGTGGTATTATTGCTGTGTACATACACTTTTTGAACTTCTTTTCTTAAAAGATGTATTTATTTAGAGAAGGGGTGTAGGGGGGAGACACAGAGGGAGAATCTGAAGCCGACTCCACGCAGATCCAACGTAGGGCTCCATCTCAGACCCTGAGATCACTACCTAAGCCGAAACCAAGAGTTGGACCCTTAACTGATTGTGCCTCCTAAACGCCCCTAAACTTTATTTTACTATTTCCTTCCACTTAGGTATATATAAATTTTTCTTATTTTTTACTGTATAGTACTTTATAGATGTACCATGATGAATTTAACCAATCTCCATTTGCTGAGTATCTTCTTGGTCCACTCAGTTTCAAAGTGTATCTGAATGCTCAGCGTGTTAAAAAAAAAAAAAAAAAATTAAGTGCTATGCCTCGGGAATGATTAAAACAAGAAGGACATACTATGTTTTTATATAGATTAGCTTATAATTTAGTAGTTGATTTTAGTATAGATTCTGCTGTTGTTTGTCTCCCCCTGCAAGAATTCTTCTCTTTTTGAAACTGAATATGGAGGGTTGAGTTTAATCCATTTTAGATTATGGGTTGAGCCAAGAAGGTTATCCTGGGTTAACTCACTCATTTCACTTCTCCTTTTGCAAGTTAAAATGGGGCAGATAGATACATAGAAACTGATCAGAAATTCAGAAATTATAATTCTATAAATAGAAGTCAGTGATCAAATAAATCTTTTCTCTCTTGGCACTTTTAATGTAATTCCTTTAAACTGTATTTTTGTTAAGGTTATTTTATTACACTGTTTTTGCCTTTTAGAGGTTGTTCCTGCTTTTAAGGATTATGTTGTTATTTTGAGGGGGAGTTAACTTAGTCTTCATTTACTTAAAGAAAATGTAAATTATAGGTAGGAAAAAGATAAAAGAATCTTGTTCATTAATTAAGTGGCAGTTCATCTAACCAAATTATAGCAATGTGGAAATCTGGGAAAGTAAGAAGAGTATAAAAAATGAAAATCAGTGTTTTCCACTTCATCCCCTTTGGACTTTGGGACTCTTGAAATATAACTCAGTTTAACTTTTTAAAATTTATATTATTTTTCAGTGTTTCGCCCCATATCTGCTAATGCCAAACTTCGGATGAATCGGCGATCAGATTTTGACTTCTCTGCCCCCAAGATAAACCTGGATGTTGAGTTACATGACATAGCAATTGAATTTAATAAACCACAGGTGATTTTTTTAAATTAAATTGTAAATTGTGAGTTATAATTTGAAAAAGCAGAACTAAGATTTTAAATGTATTTCAAACACAATGTTACATGGTAACATTTCCTTTAGAAAGTCAGTAATTTAACTTTTTTAACAATTGAACAAAAAAATCTGAAACATTTAAGAGCCTTAATTTTTTCATTCTTCAGTATTTCAGTGTTATGGAGCTTCTTGAATCAATTGATATGATGACACAAAATCTGCCATACAGGAAATTCAAACCTGATGTACCTCTTCACTATCATGCCAGAGACTGGTAAAATGACTTTTTTTTTTTTTTAATTGAGGTATAATTTGACATGTTAGTTCCAGGTTTATAACATGGTGATCTGATATTTGTATATGTCATAAACTGATCACCACAATAAGTTTGGTTAAGGTCCATCACCATATATAAGGACAGGTTTTTTTCTTTAGAACTTTAAAAGTATCTAAGCAACTTACAAATATGCTGTAGAGTATTAACTATTGTGACTGTGCTGTATATTATATCCTTACTACTTCTTTTATAACTAGAAGTTAGAACCTTTTAATCCCCTTCACCCATTTCACCCAGTGCCTATGCCTCACCCCTATCAACCACCAGTCTGTTTTCTGGATCCATGAGCTCAGTTTTCTGTTTTTTTGTTTGTTTGTTTTTTAAGATACCATATGTAAGTGAGATCATACTGTGTTCTCTTTCTTTGTCTGATTAATTTCACTTGGCATAATGTCCTTCAGGTCTATCCATGTTGTCATAAATAGTAAGATTTCATTCCTTTTTATGACGAATAATATTCTGTAGTTTATCTATATACCATATTTTCTTTATCCATTCATTTGTTGATGGATACGTAGGTAGTTTTGTATCTTTACTATATTTAAATAATGCTGCATTTACTATCATGGGACATACATCTCTTTGTACTAGTATTTTCATTTTCTTAAGATAAATACCCAGAAGTAGAATTGCTTGACCTAAAAAAATTTAAGATTTATAAAATATAGTTTAAAAGTGAATTTATTGACTTTAAGAATAATTTTTTAAGATACTCTTTAAGGGAAGTTACAGATTGTCATTTAATTTATGGCTTTTGCTTATTATGTTAATAAAATTGATTTAAGGGATTTAAAAAAAACAAAAATGGAGATACTATAATACCATCAATTAACTGTATTTTTAGGATTATTAGAAACTGTATCCTAGCTTGTGTTTGACAATGTCTTTTTAAAAAAAAATGCAAACTTTTGCATTAGATATTTTAAACCTATGTGATTAAAGTTGAAAATCAGGGGACGCCTGGGTGGCTCAGTTGGTTAAGCAGCTGCCTTAGGCTCAGGTCATGATCCCAGCGTCCTGGGATCGAGTCCCACATCGCTCCTTGGTTGGCAGGGAGCCTGCTTCTCTCTCTGCCTCTGCCTGCCACTCTGTCTGCCTGTGCTCGCTCTCGCTCCTCTCTCTCTGACAAATAAATAAATCTTAAAAAAAAGTTGAAAATCAGGTTATGATTTTACTCATTCTAAAGTACAGCCCCTTTTTAAAATTCAGAAGTCTTGTTATTCCATTTATGAAGCTCTTGTTTTCTAGAAGTTGCAGTTACTCTTTCAGTTGACCTTTTATTACTGTTCAGGTGACTAAAGTGCTATTTGCCAAGTAGTACTTCAGTAGTCTTTCTGTAGAGCTATATTTTTTGTAACACAATTCAGTGATTTTGCTTGTTTTTACTCAGGAAAGAGGTAAGATTAATAATTAATGTAGTCTTAATACGAACAGGGCTGGGAAAAATCAAGAGCCTAGGTGGTCCACTATTTCCATAGTCTCTGTACTCTGTATGCTGTTTTGGAGTAGAAGCAGTTTTGTATTTCATACTGTTGGCTTGATGGTGTTAAGTGTGGGGTTTTGTTTTTGTTTTCTCACTAGGTGGGCTTATGCTATACATGGTATTCTTGAAGTAAATGTCTGCCCCCGCTTACGGATGTGGTCATGGAAGCATATTAGAGAACACAGGCAAAAAATGAAGCAGTATAAAGAACTGTATAAAAAAAAGATAACTACTAAGAAGCCAGCTGGTGAAATTCTCATCTCTTTGGAGGTCAGCATATTTAGAAATTATTGAATATTTTGTACTACATAATTCCTCGTAATTTGTTTTAATTTTGACTGGACCGTTCGCTTTCACTTAGACTTTTTCGTACTCCCGTTCTTCACTTCAGTTGGGTGATAGAAGCTCTGGTGATACTCTGTGACCTGTTGGAATTTGAGATTATTCTCAGTCTGGAGAGATTTGAGTTCATGCAAAAAGTAACTTGAAGCCTCACATTATGATTTTTTTAACCTCAAAACCTAAAAAGCATTTGCTATATTGATTCCAGTCTTCTCTGTGTCAGCTTCAAAGCCTTATACTACCTGTCATCACTCCATTTTCCCTGTTACCATCTGATGGCAGTGATTAGATAAATTTCTTGTCTTTTGTACATGCTGTGCTTATACTTGTAGCCAGGTCCTTCTGTCTTTCTTCATCTCTGTTTATTCCAGTTTTACTCCTTAAGCTCTACGTAAGTCCCATCTCTTATATGAACTTTCCTGAATTTTCTACCCATACAGAATCCCTTTTCTCTTCATTCTTGGGGCATTTCTAGTCTTTACCAGCAAGTCTACACTTCATTATCTGTCTTGAGAGTTCCCTAAATACTGGTCTTATCTGATAGCATTATGTTATATTCTAGAAGGGATTGTTTTATGGATGGATGTTTAGTTTAGGGAGACTGAGGGGAGATAGTCTCTTGAAATTAATGTAACCATTCTGAATCTAGGCCAGTTTTCAATTAGGAGCTTCCTAAAGATTGGCTTCTATTTTTTATGTTTGAGGTAGGAGACTTTCTGCAGACCTAGACTGTTAGGAATGCTTGGGTTAGACTGTTAGGAAGTCTTTTGGGATGGTTACAGATTTCCTTAATTTTTTTTTTTTTTTTGAGGGAGTATCTTTTTTTAACCTGAATCCTCCAAGTCTACTGAGTAGTAGAACCCTGAATAAGTTGTTTTCTAGATAATAATAGGTCATGGGTGCTTCTGTTAGGGGGAAAAAGATTTTAGCATGAAACTTAAAAAAAAAAAAATTACATTTTTAGTTGAAAGTGACACTGATGTGTTTATCCTCAGTTGTAGTTAGAACCCAAATAAAGGTCATTTTAAACAGTGCCTAAATGGTATCTTTTAGTATGGGTCCGTAAATTTTAATATGACACCTATATGTATGACATGTATGATTTCTTTAGGAAAGTTACTCCATCATTGCTAATTTCCACACTGACATATATAAGCACTGCTTCTCAGAATTTAAAAGCAGTATTATGTTGATGGTTGATCTGTTTTTTGCTTCCTTTTATGTCTTTCCTTACTGCAGCAGTTTGTTAGATTATAAATTAAAATTTTATCATTTTTATCTTTCTATTGACTATATAAAATTATTCATTTAAACACATTTTTGTTTATATTTCAAGGAGTTGGAAAAGACCTTGGATGTATTTAATATAACTATATCAAGACAACAGGCAGAAGTTGAGGTAATCCCAGATTATCTTTCAATCGATAAAAATCTAGATTCCATGTAGATTTAACAGATGCAGTGATATTGTTAGTGTTCGGCTATAATACACTGTTTCCTCAAAGGGGTTCAAATTTGCTTCTTTGTGCTATAAGAAAAATTAACGATGTTTTGTCCCATACATTTGAATTAGGTCCTCTGGGGGGGAAAATTCTTGCTAAGTAATTTGGCTAAATAATAATTCTTGCTAAATAATTATCAAACACTGAGTTCATATGAAGGTGAAAATCCAATCTTTGGTGGGGGAGCGGCGGGGTTGTGTGATTATGGTGACTTGTAAGACAGTAGTGCTCTCTACCTGGAAATCCTAAATTACGTTTGACTTATGTTGCATTACTTTGCTTTGTTGTCTGTTTGTATATTGTTTACATTTTTTCACTGGAATAGTTTAATTTTGTTAATGTCATTTTTATTTCTCTTTAGATTGCTAAATAAAGGATAATTTGGTATTTATTTGAAAATTTATTCATTTTAGGTAAAGAAAGCTGGATATAGGATTTTCAGGGAAGGAGCAAAAGATTCAGAGGAAAACAAAGGATGGTTTAGCTGGCTGTGGTCTTGGTCAGAGCCAAAAAGTAAAGAACAACCAGATGTTAAGCCTGGAAGTAGGTCCATTTCATTTTGTAGTAGTGCAGTTAATCATTAGGTTAATTTAGTGCAGCTAATCATCAGTTGCGAAAATAAAGTTTTGCAGAAAATTTTCTAACTAAAATAAACATTATGACCATATATACGTATTATACGTAATTTATTCTTATCTATGAAATTACTATTAAAACATTGTACTTGTATATGTCAAATAAAAATTAAATTTTTTATCATAATGTTTACAAAAGAGCCTTATGCTCAGGATTTAATAAATATGTAAATTCCCAAGGGTATAAACCATTGTAAATTTTTGTTGAAATTGTTTCTTGGAAAGATTTTTGTTTCCTTATTAAATGTTTAAGATCATAGCTTTGGAGACATAGGGCTTAAGTTTATATCCTAGATCAGTCATTTACTAGCTGGGTAGCCCAGGCAAATTATTTAAATTCTCAAAACCTCTATTTTGTCATCTGTAAAATGGGAAATTATAATATTAGTGTTACTTACTTTGTATGCTAAGTATGTTGCTTAGCAGAATACCACTAAGTGCTTAATACAGGTAGTCATTTTGTGAGCTTGCTTAATCCAAATACTTAGAAATTTCTGTTGCCAAATTTATGTATTTAGCAGCTTATATTTTTGGAGAATAATCTTTCTAAATTGCCAGTGATATCCTAACATTCAGTGATTACCACTTTTTTCTCTGTTTTAAATAAAAGTTTTTTTTAAAGTTTCTTAAAAGTATAAAAAGAGAGTTAAATTTGACAGTTTGTTAAAAGCAGCTAAATTATGGGTTAGTTTTACCAGTTAAGAATACAAAACACTTCTTTATGATTATAGTTCTTGAAGAAATGTTGACATCTGAAGAAAAAGCTTTACTCTATGAAGCAATTGGCTATAGTGAAACAGTGATTGATCCAACCTTGCCAAAAACAGTAAGATGTTTTCTTGCCTTATATCTTAGAGTTTAATGGTAGATATGACTATTTTTAATGCTTTCAGAAATGTTACTGACTTACTCTGTGAGCTTTGCCTAGTTGGTACATATTATATTTATTTTAATTTCCAAGGTATGGATAAAAATTGCCCTTGCTTTTTAGTGTTTATGTGGTGATTCTTTAATATATAAAGGGTTGTTTTTAAAGTATTTTTTGGTTATTGAAAGGATAAGCTGTGAAGAAGAGTATTTATCTTTATACACACGCACACACACATACACATATAAAATACATATATACATTTCATTTTATTTTTCTCAATATATTCTAGTTTGAAGCCATGAAGTTCTTTGTTCACTTGAAAAGTATGTCTGTTGTTCTAAGAGAAAAACGAGGGACACCTGAGCTGTTAGATATTGTAGTAGAAGAATTTAGCACTTTGATTGTGCAAAGACCAGGAGCACAAGCCATTAAGTAAGTATTTTTCTTGTACTGGTAAGTAAACATTTCACCGTAAGGTGGGAAGTTAGATTACAGTCTTACAGTATTTTGTAAGGGCACTATGGTTTAATGTATCCTTATGTATTTTTAGGAACTTAAATTTTGGAATTATTAAAAATAATACTGGTTCAGTAGAAAACTCTATGCTAAGGAAATGTAGAGGGACACTGAAGAATAAAACGGAAATGTCAACAATCACCCTATATAAACGAAACCGCATCAACAGTTTGGTTTTTATCTGGGAGTATCTTTATTTCTTTTGTTTTTAAAAATAGTTTTATTGAGATATAATTAATATACCATGCATTTCGTCCATTTAAAGTGTACAATTCAGTTGTTTATCACACTTCTGGTGTCCTATACCAAATTCACAATGGTATATTTACAGAGTTGTGCAACAATTACCATTACCTTAATTCTAGGACATTTTGACACCCTAAAAAAGAAATCCTATACCTTTAAGCTTTTTCACAGTCACTCCCCATTCTCCTTTCTGCCCAGTGTATGGCAACAACAAATTTACTTTCTGTTTCTAAGAATTTGTCTGTTGGAGGCATTTCATATGAGCGGGATCATACAATGTATGGCCTTTTTTGCCCAGCTTCTTTCACTTAGCATGATATTTTCAGGTTTATTTATGGTATAGTGTGAATTAGTATTTTATTTTTTTCTTTCGCACAGTAAGATCCCACTCTAGGGATATACCACATTGTGTTTGCCCATTCATCAGTTGATGGATATTTGGTTTGTTTCTATTTTTTGGCTGTTATGAATAATGTTGCTCTGGATATTTACAGATAATATTTTGTATGGACAATAAGGCTTAAATTTTCCTAGGTATGCACTTAGGAGCAGAATTATTTCCTCATATGTTAACTCTGTGTTTAACTTTTAGAGGAGGAATTGCTGGATTATTTTCCAAAGAGCTGCACCATTGTGTATTCACACCAGCAGTGTATGAGATTTCTTATTAATTGATATCCTTGCCAACACTTACCTGTCCTTTTGAATTACATCCATCCTAAAGGGTGTGAACTGGTATTTCATTGTTGTTTTAATTTGCATTTCCCTGATAGCTAATAGTATTGAGCATCTTTTCTTGTGCTTATTGGTATCTTCTATATATATTCTTTAGAGAAATACATATTAACTTATTTTGCCCATTTTTAAATTGAGTTGTCTTTTTATTCAGTTTTAAGAGTTACGAGTTCTATATATATATATATATTTTTTTTTTTTTAAGATTTTATTTATTTGACAGATCACAAGTAGGGAGAGAGGCAGGCAGAGTCTATATATATTATTGATGAGAGTCTTTTATTTCATAAGAAATTCATAATTGTTTTCTCTCATTCATTGTTTCTTTTCCGTTTTTTGGTGGTATTCTGTGCCAGATATTTTTGGTTTTGATGAAGGTCCAGTTTATTTTTTGTAGTTGTTGCAGTGAGGACTCAAGAAGTCTTTGTCTAACTCAAGGACACAAGATAAATTCCTATGTATTCTTGTGAGAATTTTACATTTTTAATATTTATATATGGTGTGAGTTTGGGGTTCAACTTCATTCTTTTGCATGAGATTATTAATTTGTCCTAGCAACATTTGTTGCAAAACCTTATTTTGCATTGAATAATCTTGATACCTTCATCAAATAGTTTACCATAAATGTAAGGATTTATTTCTGGACTTTTTTCTATTCCCATTGATCTTTACAACCTTCTGCCAGTAGTACCCTGTGTTTATTACTCTAGCTTTGTAGTAAAATTTGAAGTCAGAAAGTTTATCCTCCAGTTTTGTTTTCTTTTTCAAGATGGTTTTAGCTCTTCTGATATTCTTGAATTTCTTTGTATCCATTTTTGCCAAAAATTTCAGCTTAGATTTGATAAGGATTTTGTTGAATCTGTAGATCAGTTTTGGGTATTGACATTTAAAAGGCATTGTCTTAAAACGCGTGAATGTTGGATGCCTTTCCACTTATTTAAATCTTCATTAATTTCAATGGTGTTTTATGGTTTTCAGAGTACAAGTTTTGTATCTTTTTTGTTAAGTATATGTTCATGTATTTTATTGTTTTTGATGCTGTATGGGAGGAAAGAGTTTTCCTCAACCCCTTTTGAGTGCCTGGCTGCATCTGAAAATTAAATCTGACAGGTTAACAAGGGAGAAGTGTACAGATTTATTTAATAAAAGTTTAATGAAAGAATCTTTATAATGAAATGAAGATCCAAAGAACCAGTTAGACTAGACTATGTTAGGTTTGATGAAGAGTGTACAGTCGTGTAGTGTAAGTATGGTAGACTGGGGAAAACTTAGCAAGCCCTGTTTATTAGGACTCTTCTCAGTTTATCTTTGTCTTTAGAGATAAGGATGCTTTTTTTCCTCTAGCTATAGGGAGGGCACATACTACAGTGAAGGTTTTATAATCTGTTAGGGGGAAGGGTAGGGGAATATCAGAGTGACTTTCCTGCTTCTGCTGTTTTCTTATACTCCTTCAACTTAAAAATACTATACCAAGGTGCCATATTTTGGGGGCATTGGGTCCTGATTCCCATCAGTGCTTACAAGTGGCATCATGTTCTTAATTTCATTTTTGGATTGTTGATTACAAGTGTGTAGAAATACAATTGATTTTTGTATAATGATCTATTACCCTGCAATCTTGATAAATTTAATTACTTCCAATAGTTTTTATTAAATTCCTTAGGATTTTCTGCATTCATGAGCATTGCATCTGCAAATAGAGATAGTTTTACATCTATATTTCCAATGTGGACACCTTTTCTTTCATTTCTTAATTGCCCTTGTTTGAACCTTCAAAGTGGTCAGAACGGATATCTTTTTCTAGGATATCTTTTTCAAAGGGTATCTTTTTCTTAAGGAGAAGTGCTCAGTCTCTTGAATATGATGTTAAATGTGGGTTTTTCATAGCTGCCTTTTATCAGTTTTAAGAAATCCTATTCTATTCCTAGTTCAGAGTTTTCGGCTTTTGTTTATGTTGTTGTTGTTGTTTTTCTTGGCATGAAAGTTTGTTAGATTTCATCAAATGCGTTTTCTATGTCCCTTAAGATGATTGTGTATTTTTTGTTCTTTATTCTTTTGATTTATGGTATATTCATGTTAATTAGTTTTCACATGATAAAATAATGGTGTATTTTGTATGTTTAATCTTTTTTACATACAACTGGATTTGGTTTATCGGTGAGGATTTTTATGTCTGTTCATAAGAGAATACTGGTCTATTATTTTTTTGTGATGGCTTTGTCTGTTTTTTTGTATTAGGATAATATTATCCTTATAAAATGAGTTGGGAAGTATTCCCTCCTCTTTGGAATAGTTCGTAAAGAATTGGTATTGAATCTTCATTAAATGTTTGGTTGCAGAATTCACCAGTAATGTCACTGGGGCCCGAGCTTTTCTTTGTGGGAAGCTTTTAAATTACTAATCTGTATGTGTCCTTAGGTCTGTTGACATTTTTCTGTCCCCCCCCCCCCCCAAGTTTCAGTAGTTCCTTTTCAGGAATTTGTCCATTTCATTTAAGTAAGTGGTCTAATTTGTTCTGATACATTATTTACAGTATTATCATGTAATCTTTCTGTGAGATTGGTAGTAATATATTTCTTTAATTTTTTTGAGTCTTCACTCATAGACTAGTTAAATTTTGTTGATCTTGTTTTCAAAAAAAGAGTTCTGGTTTTGTTTTTGCTATATTTTTTTCCATTCTGTTTTATTAATTTATTCTCTAACCTTTATATCTTTAAAATTTTTCTTGCTTTAGGCTTAGGTTACTTTGCTTTTTTCCAGTATCTTTAACTGGTATGATAGTGATTTGGGAGTTTTCTTTAGGGAATGTATGCATTTGCTTTATTTTAATGACTTTTCTTTATTGGAGTAAAACTAATATCATAATATTGATCATTCTAAAGACTACAATTCAGTGGGATTTAATATAGTCATAATGTTGAATAATCACCACCCCTATCTAGTCAAAATAGTACCACAAAGTGAAATGCCACACTCATTAAGAATCTCTCCCCTCCTCGTGGCCCTTAGAAGACACGAGTCTGCTTTGTTTTTGGATATGTCATAAAATGGAGTCATACATTACATGACCTCTTGTGTCTGGTTTATTTTACTTAGCATAACGTTTTCAAGGCTCATCTGTGTTGTTGTGTATATCAGAATTTCATTCCTTTTTAAGGCTGTATAATATTCCATTGTATGTATTTACCACATTTTGTTCTATGGAAATTTGAGTTCTTTCTACCTTTTTGCTATTGTGATAATACCACAGTGAACATTCACGAGTGTGGATTTGAATACACATTCTTTTCCTGTGCACCTAGGAATGGAATTTTTTGAGTCATAGCATAATTCTTTTTTTAACTTTTTGAGGAAGGGCCAATGTGTTTTTCATAGAGCTGAACCATTTTACATTTCCATTAGCAGTGTACAAGGATTTCAGATTTTCCATATTCTTCCCAACACTTTTTTTTTTGTACGTGCCTTTAAATTATAGGTATTCTTGTGGGTGTGAAATGTGTTTTCTCATTGTGCTTTTTTGTATTTCTTCAATGTCTATTGATATTCAACATCTTTTCATATGGATGTTGACTATATACATCTTCACTGGGTCCATTTTTTAAATTGGGTTATTCTTTTTGTTGAGTTGTAAAAATGCTTTATATATGCTAGACTCTAGATACATGATATTTACTTCCATTCCTTAGCTTGTCCTCGCATTTTCTTGGTAATGTCCTTTCATGCACTATTTTTAATTTTGACGAAGTATATTTTATGAGTTATTTTTCTGTCATTGCTTATGCTTTTGGTATGATATTTTAATAAGGTTTGCCTATATAATATAATTTTGGTACAGTATCTAAGAAAGGTTTGCCTAACCCAAGATAATGGAAATCTAGTCCTATATTTTCTAAGAGTATTATAGTTTCAACTCATATTTAGGTTTATGATCCACAATGAGTTAAGTTTTATAAATGGTGTGGGCAGGGAATACAATTTTATTCACTTGTAGTTGGATATCCAAGTGTCCTAAGACCACTTGCTTGAGAAATTATTTTTCTTCATTGAATGATCTTGTTACCCTTCTTGAAAATCAGTTGACCAGAAATGTATGGCTTTATTTCTGGATTCTAAATTCTGTTTCCTTCCATTCTGTAGACTCATTCTGTCTATCCATATGTCAGTTCCACACTGCTTTGATTACTATAGTAATCAAATCAGCTTTGTAGTAAATTTTGAAATTGGAAAGTGCAAGTCTTCCATCTTGTACTTTTTCAAGAATATTTTGGATATTTGGATCCTTTGCAAATCCATGTGAATTTGAGGATTTGGCTTTTCATACAAAAGCTGCTTTGAATTTGATAGGGATTACATTCTATGTATAGATTGTTTTCAGTAGTATTTCTAGCATAACAGTAGTAGGTTTTCCAATCAATGAGTATAGATATCCTTCCATTTATTTGGGTCTTTCTGTGTTTCTTCCAGCATCATTTTGTTCACTGTTCAAGTCCTTTTTTGGTTAAATATTTTTGGATGTTAATGTGATGGAATTGTGTCAATTTCCTCTTCAGTTTATTCATTGAAGATGTATGGCAGCATAGTTCATTTTGACATGTTCATCTTGTGCCTTGCAACGTTGCTAAAGTATTAACTCTTTTTTTTTTTTTTTTTTTTTTTTTTTTTTTTTTTTTTTTTTTTTTTTTTTTGTGGATCCTTTGGGATTTTCTGTATACCTTTGATTCCTGAACAACATGGGTTTGAACTGCATGGGTTCATTTCTCTATGGTTTTTGTTTTTATTTTTGTTTTACAGTACTGCAAATATATTTTCTCTCCCTTATGATTAAAAAAAAATTCTCTATTGTAAGAATACAGCATAAAACATACCACAAAGTGTGTGTCATTGACTGTTAATGCTACCGGTTAGCCTTCTTATCTATGGTAGGCTATTAGGAATTTGGGGAGACAAAAGTTATATGTGGATTTTTGACTTGGCAGACTCATTGCTCCAACCCCTGTGTTGTTAAAGTATTAATGGTATGTAGAGTGATGTCATCCATGAATAGAATTTCACTTTTTCCTTTCCAATTAGGTGCCTTTAATTTCCTTTTCCTGGCTAATTACTTTGGCCAGAACTTGTAGAAGTGTTGAAAGTGAATATCCTTCTCTTGTTTATGATTTTGGAGGGAAAGCTTTGTCTTTTACCAGTGAGTATGATTTTAGTCATAGGTTTTTTTGTTTGTTAGTTTGTTTTTTTAAGAATGCCCTTCTGTAGGTTGAGGAAGTACACTTGTATTCCTAGTTTTTGAAAAATTTTTAAATGATTTTGGAATTTTAAAAATGCTTTTTTGGGGGGGGCATCTTTTGAGGTGATCATGTGACTTTGTTATACTGTTAATTGTTTTATTGCTTCTCTTATTTGCAACCACCATCAAATAGGTTCCTAGAATAAATCCTACCTGGACATGATGTATGATCTTCTTAATAGGCTGTTAAATTTGGTTTGCTAATATATATTTTTTAAGATTTTATTTGTTTATTTGAGACATAGGGAGAGTGTGTGTACATGAGCCAGGTGTGGGGGTGGGAGGCATAAAGGGAGAAGGAGAAGCAGACTCTCCACTGAGCAGGGAGCCTGACACAGCTTGATCCCAGGACCCCAGGATCATGACCTGAGCCAAAGGCAGTTGCTTAACTGACTGAGCCACCCAGGCGCCCCAGTTTGCTAGTATTTTGTTGAAGTTTTTGCATCTATCTTCATAAGGGATATGGGCCTTTAATTTTATTTTGTTTTGTTTTTCTCATAGTGTTTTTCCCTATCTTTGGTATTAGGGTATTTCTGGCCTCAGAGAATGAGTTAGGAGGTATTTCCTCTTCTGTTTTCTGGAAGAATTTCAGAAGGCTTGATACTAATTTTTCTTGAAATGTTTTATAGAAATCACTGGTGAGGGGCGCCTGGGTGGCTCAGTGGGTTTAAGCCTCTGCCTTTGGCTCAGGTCATGATCCCAGAGTCCTGGGTTCGAGCCCCACATCAGGCTATCTGCTCCGAAGGGAGCCTGCTTCCTCCTCTCTCTCTGCCTGCCTCTCTGCCTGTGATCTCTGTCTGTCAAATAAATAAATAAATCTTTAAAAAAAAAAAAAAGAAAGAAATCACTGGTGAAACCATCTGGTTTTGGACTCTTCCTTTGTTGGGAGGTTGATTACTGATAATAGTTACCTTATTAGTTATGGATCTGTTCTGATTTTCTTTTTTCTCTTGAGGCAGTTTTTGTAATCTGTTTCTAGGAATTTGTCCATTTCACTTAGGTTATTTTCTTGATGTCCTGTAATTTATGATACATTTTTATAATTATCTTTATTCTTTAAAGGTATGTAGAAATGCCTTCAGTTTCATTTCTGACTTTAGTCATTTGCATCTTTCCTCCTTTTTTTTTTTCTTAGTCGAGGTAAAGATTTATTAAGTATGCTTATTTTTCAAAGAGGCAATTTTTTTGTCATTTTCTTTTCTCTATTTCATTTATCTCCATTCTAATATTTATTTTATTATTTCTGTGAGCTTTGGGTTTAGTCTCTTGTTTCCAATCATTGAAGTATAAAGTAAGGTTATTAATTTGATATCTTTGTTTTTTTTATTGTAGTTACTTACAGATAGAAATTTCCTTATGAGCGTCACTGTGGATACGTCCCTTGAGTTTTGTCATGCTGCATTTAATTTACATTCATTTCAAAGTATTTTCTAATTTTCCTGTGATTTTTTTTTTTTGACCTATTGATTGTTTAAGAATATTTTATTCAGGGGCGCCTGGGTGGCTCAGTGGGTTAAGGCCTCTGCCTTCGGCTCGGGTCATGATCCCAGGGTCCTGGGATCGAGCCCCGCATCGGGCTCTCTGCTCGGCGAGGAGCCTGCTTCCTCCTCTCTCTCTGCCTGCCTCTCTGCCTACTTGTGATTCTGTCTGTCAAATAAATAAAATCTTAAAAAAAAAATATTTTATTCAGGTGCCACATATTTGAGAAACTCCCAAGTTTTGCTTCTGGAAATTTACCAGAAACTTTGGAATTTACCTGCAAGATTTCCAGCTTTAATGCCATTGTGATTGGAGAGGATTTTTTGGTATACTTTCATTCCATTAAGTTCTAAAGACATGTTTTGTGGCCAAAAACATGTTGTTTCTTGGAGACAGTTATAGTGCCTACACTTGAAAAGAATGTGTATTTGGCTCTTGGGTGGAATGTTCTATAATGTAATATTTAATTGGTTTGTGTTTTGTTCAGATTCTCTAGTACTTTATTGTGTCTTGGTCTAGATGTTCTGCATTTATTGAAGATGGTATATTGAAGTCTCCAAATATACAATTGTCTGTTTCTCTCTCCAATTTTGTCAATGTGGGATTCATATTTATAACTATTATATCTTTGAATTTACCCTTTTTATCAATATTAGTAAATATTTTTTGAATTAAAGGCGATTTTGTATGATGATTTTGATGTAAACACGCTATTCTCATTTGGCTACAAGTTGCATAGATTCTTTTTCCATCCCTTCACTCTCAACTTTTATGTCTAGATATGAAGTGAGTCTCTTGTGTACAACATATTGTATCTCGTTTTTTCATCTGTTCTGCTGGTCTCTGTCTTTTAATTGGTGAGTTTAATAGCATTGACATCAAAAGTCATTACTGTTAAGGAAGGATTTATGCCATTTGTTTACTGTATGTCTTTATACCTTCCCCCTCCACCCCAGTTCCTCCAACTCTGCCACCCTTTTGTTTGTTTTTGATTCTATCCTCCTTCCTTTTTCTGTATATATTTTAGTCACTGCCTTGGTGGATACCGTGAAAATTAAAATTAACATTCTAAATTAAAGACAATCTAGTTTAAATTGATACTAAGTTAGCTTCAGTGATCTACAAAAACTCTGCTCCTACACAGGTATGTTCTTCTCCTTCATGTTATTGTGTTTACAAGTTACTTCTTTACATATACATTGCATTTCTGTCAGAATAGGTTTGATTTTGTGCATTTTTCTTTCTTTCCTTTTTTTTTTTTTTTTTTTTTTGGAAGATTTTATTTATTAGAGAGAGAGACAATGACGGAGATAGAACACAAGCAGGGAAGTGAGGGAGAAGCAGGCTCCCACAGAGCAGGGAGCCTGACATGGGCTTGATCCCAGGATCCTGGAATCATGACATGAGTCAAAGGCAGACACTTAGCCACATGAGCTACTCAGGTGCCCCTTGTGCATTTTTCTTTAAATCCTAGAGGAAGTAGAGGAGTTAGAAACCAAGAATAAAATAACTTTGGCTTTTATATTCCCTTACGTAGTATCCTTACCAGAGTTCTTTATTTCTGTATATAGTTTATAGTTACTGTCTATAGGGTGCTGCATCCTTTAATTTTAGCCTGTAAGATCCCTTTTAAGATTTTTTTCTAGGGCAGATCTACTGTTGACAAACTCCCCCCAGCTTTTTTTCATCTGTAAATGTCTTAATTTCTTCTCATTTTAGGTTAGTTTTGGTAGATGGAATTCTTGGTTTCACATTTTAAAAATTTCTATACTTTGAGTGTATCATCCCACTGCCTTTTGGCCTCCATGGTTTCTGATATATCAACTGTTAACCTATCAACTTTGCATAGAATGTGTTGCTTCTCTCTTGCTGCTTTCAAGATTTTATCTTTGTTTTTGTTTTTGACTGTTTGATTATAATGTGTTCTTTGTGGGTCTTTTTGAGTTGATCTTTAATAGAAGAGTGCATTCAACTTCAATGTGTAGATTTGTGGCTCTTACCAGATTTGACAAATTTGGGGCCATTATTTCTTCAGATATTCTTTTTGTCCCTTTTTCTCTTCTGAGACTCCCAGAATACATGTGTAGGTCTGCTGATGGTTTCCCACCTAGGCACTGTTTAGTTGATCTTTGCTCTTTTTTTCTTTCTTTTTTCCTTCTTTCCCCCCTTTTCCTTCTTTCCTCCTTCCTTCCTTTCCTTTTCTCTCTTTTTTTGGTTTTTGTTTTTCTTTTTTTTTGAGAGAGCAGCAGGGAGAGGGAAAGAGAGATTCCTAAGCAGGCTCCATGCTCAGTATGTAGCCCAATGTAGGGCTCGATCTCAGGACCCTGAGATCATGACCCGAGTTGAAAGCAAGAGTCAGAGGCTTAACTGAGTGAGCCACCCAGGCACCCTTTTTGTTGTACTCTGGCTTCCATGATTTACATGTGGCCTTTCTGAGCCTTTTTCCTCTTCATTTCTGGGCATTGGGATCTGGCTGGTATTTTCCCCATCCACTTTCCCTTCTCCAGACAGATATCATTAGTCTATTTCTTTGATTTTTTGGACAGATGTTACCTCTGCCTGCATGACAGAGAACAAAATAGAGGTCACTCTCTGCACTGATTCCTTAGGGAACTGTAAGTGGGTGAAAACACTTGACCACATTATTTTAAGAACAAAACTCCTGTCTTACTTCATTTGGGCTGCAATAATAACATCACAGACTGATATTATAAATAACTGAAATTTAATTCTCACGGTTCTGAAAGCTGGGTTTAACATCAGGGTGCAAGCACTACCAGGTTCTGCTAAAAGCCCTCTTTCAAATTTCATTCTGCAAGTTTCTTGCAGTGTCCTCATGAGATGGAAGGGGCTAGGGCTCTCTGTAGGGTCTCTCTTATAAGACCTCTAATCCCATAACCCTCATGACCTAAGGCCCCAGATATCATCACAATGGACATTATCATTCTAACAAATGAATTTTGAGTGAGACACACACATTCAGACATAAATAGCTGTATTAGTCTCCTGGCTCCATCAGGCCACACAGGGATTGGCTCACTTACCATAGTCACTGCTGTGCTCAGAAATAGGGGATGATAGAAAGTTAAATAAAAATGCCAAAGTGCTTTCTTTCTGAAATGTAGTGGTCTTCATTAAGCACTTCCTCGATTCGTGTAAGTTTTTCATTGATTATAAATTCCAGGCTTGCAGAGATGTTGACTCTGGCAGTTTTTGCTAGCTTAATGGTTGTTGCAGTGGAGAGAGTAATTCTTGGAGCACCTTGCTTGGCAATTTTCCATGATAATACTCCTCCATTACCTTTTTTTTTTTTTTAAGACTTTATTTCTTAGAGTTTTAGGCTTATAACAAAATTGGGAGAAATGTACAGAAGTTACCTCTGTATCCCCTGCATATGCATAGCCTCCTCCATTTTCAACATCATGTGCTAGCTAGAATGGTACATTTTTTTTACCAGCAGCAAACCTGCGTTCATTGACACATCATATTCACCCAGAGTTCATAGATTATATTGCCATTCACACATGGTGGTGTGTTTTCCTATGGGTTTGGACAAACATATAATGGCATGTCCATTATTACGGTACCAGAGAGTATTTTTTTCATTGCTTTAAAAATCCTCTGTTCTGCCAGTTCGTCATCCTCACCCCCAACCTCTGATCTTTTCACTGTGTCCATACTTGTTGCCGTTTTCGAGAATGCCATGCGTGCAGTTAGAATCTTACACTATGTATCTTTCTTAGAGTGACTTCTTTCTTTCTTAGAGTGACTTCTTTCTTTCTTAGGGTGACTTGACTTAGTAATATGCATTTAAACTTCCTTTATGTCTTTTCATGGTTCGGTAGTGTGTTTGTTTTTTGGTGCTTAATGACATGCCATTATTTGGCTACAACACAGTTTATCCATTCACCTACTGAAGGCCGTCTTGGTTGTTTTTAAGTTTTTGCAAGTATGAACAAAGCTGCTATTAACATTTCTATGTTTGTATTGTATTTGGTTTTTGTATTGACATAAGTTTTCAGCTTCTTTGAGTAATTACCAAGGAGCATGACCGTGAGATAATATGGTAAGAGTTTGTTTAGTCTTATAAGAAACTGCAACTCTTTTCCAAAGAGACTGTACCATTTTGCATTCCCACCAACAACGTAGGGGAGTTCCTATTGCTCTACATCCTTGCTTCTATTTGACGTTGTCAGTATTTTAGATTTTGGCCACACCTGATAGATGTGTAGTGGAATCTTTATTGTTTTAATTTGCATTTTTAAAATATTTTATTTTTTTTTGAGAGAGAGAGAGATTGAGAGAATGTGAGAGCGAGCACAAGAGTGAGGTTGGGTCAGAGGGAGAAGTAGACTCCCTGTTGAGCAGGGAGCCCAATGCTGGGCTCGATCCTGGGACTGCAGGATCATGACCCAAGCTGAAGGCAGATGTTTCGACTGAGCCACCCAGGTGCCCCTGATTTGCATTTCTTTGACAACCTATGATGTAGAACATTTTTTCATCTGCTTATTTGCCATGTATAGGTCGTCTTTGATGAAGTGTCTATTAAAATTTTGGTCCCCCTTTTTTTTTTTAATTTAATTTTTTTTTTAAAGATTTTTATTTATTATTTGTCAGAGAGAGAGAGAGCACGAGAGAGCACAGGCAGACAAAGTGGCAGGCAGAGGCAGAGGGAGAAGCAGGCTCCCTGTCGAGCAAGGAGCCCGATGCGGGACCCGATCCCAGGATGCTGGGATCATGACTTGAGCCGAAGGCAGCTGCTTAACCAACTGAGCCACCCCCCTTTTTTTTTTTTTAACTGTTTGTTTTCTTCTCATTGAATTTTAAGAGTTCTTTGTATATTTTGGATAACAATCTTTTATCAGATGTGCCTTTTGTAAACATTTTTCATAGACTATGACTTGTCTTTTCATTCCCTTAACATCTACCATAATCTTTGCTGTTTTTTATTTGTCGCTCTTGTTCTTTGGTCCTTTTTTTTTTTTTTTCCTTTCTTGCCTTTTGTGGTTTGAGTATCTTTTTTTTCCCCCCTAAAGTAGGCTCCACACCCAGCATGGTGTCCAGCATGGGGCTTGAACTCACAACCATGAGATCAAGACCTGAGCTGTTATCAAGAGTCACACGCTTAACTGAGCCACCCTGGCTCCCTGGTTTAATTGGTGTCTCATATGGTTTTGTTTTCTCTCCTTTCTTAACATATCACTTATAGCTTTTTTTTTTTTTTTTTTTTAAGTCTCCTTTCAAATAACAGTGTAGCATTTCATGAGTAGTGGGAGTACTTGATAATAAAAAAAAAATCCTTAATCTGTTTTCTAATTCCTTGTATTGTTGCTGCTATTCATTTCACTTATATGTGAACATCTGTAAGTATAAAATATACATAAGACATACATGTAAGCATATAAAAGCAAACACGTTGTTACTATTATTTTGAATATATTAATTTGATTAATAAGTAAAATAAAAGTTTTTATTTTACCTTTACTTTTTTCCTCTTCATCTCTCTTCCTTTGTGTAGATCTGAATTTCTACCTTACAGTATTTCTTTCTCTCCAAATAACTTCTTTATTATTAATATTTCCCAAAAGACAGGTCTAGTTAAAATAATTTCCTCTATTTTTTTGTTTGTCTTAGAAAGTCTTTGTTTTGACTTGTGAAGGAAAATTTCTTAGGGTACAGAATTTGTTTTTTTTCTCTTTAAAATTTTCACTACACTCTTTTTGTTTCCTTGGCTTCTGAGAAGGTAGTTGTAATCCTTATCTGTGCTTCTCTATATGGAGGGTGGTTTTTTCCTTTAGTTTCTTTCAAGACTTTTTCTTGGGGGGGGAAAAATATATATATATATATATATACACACACATATATATATATTTATTTATTTTATATTTCTTTATATTTTTTGTAGTTTAAAAATATGCCTTGGTGTAGTTTTTTGATTATTTGTTTGCATTTATTCTGCTTATTGTGCTCTGACCTTTGTGGATCCATGGCTTAGTGCCTGACATTATTTTGGGGAAATTGACAGTCCTTCTTGTTTAAAATCTTCTGCACTTTTCTCTTTCTTCTGGTATTCCTGTTATGCATATGGTACATCTTTTGTAGTTGTCCCACAGGACTTGGTTATTCTGTTCTGTTATTTTAGTCTTTGTTCTCTGCTTTATCTATTTTTATGACTCTACTGATATATTCTCCAGCTCAGGGATTAATTCCTCAACTGTGTCTATATCCTAATAAACCCATTAGATGCATTCTGGTTACAGTGTTTCTGATCTTTAATGTTTATTTTTGTTTTTTTCTTAGGATTTCCGTCTCTCTGCATCTGTTCTTTCATGTTGTTTACTTAGTCCGTTACACACCTTAGCATGTTAATTGTTATTTTAAATACTTTTATCACTTTAAGTTGGGTTGTTTGCCTTTTGGGATGCTATGCTATTTTTTTCTTTATAGCCATATGTGAAGTACTGGATGAAAAGAACTATTATAAATAAGCCTTTAATGATTTGGTTGTAGGATGTGCAGGAAAAGAAAGCGTTCTCTGGTGCTGTGATTTGCTCCCAGTTTCTTAATGATCCCTTGGTTAACTAGTTTTGTTTTGTTTTTTTTTAAAGATTTTATTTATTTATTTGTCAGAGAGAGAGGAGTGAGAGCGAGCACAGGCAGACAGAGTGGCAGGCAGAGGCAGAGAGAGAAGCAGGCTCCCTGCCAAGCAAGGAGCCCGATGTGGGACTCGATCCCAGAATGCTGGGATCATGACCTGAGCCGAAGGCAACTGCTTAACCAACTGAGCCACCCAGGCATCCCTCTAGTTAACTAGTTTCTCCAGAGAGCATTTTCTTTTAAGAAGAACATAGTGCTGTGTCATATTTTTTAAAGGGCTCCTTTTCCCCTTTTCTTGCCTGAAGCATGATGGGTTTTTTCTCAAATATTTTTTGTGGGAACCTGGTCCAGTTCCTGGAGGTGTTGTTGAGGGGGGCTCCTGTGATTGGGTCCACTAGAGTTGTCCACTTTGAATCTCCAGCAGTTCGGAGAAACAGTTTAAATTTTCCAGTCTTGGCACTGGTGTACATGATAGTTTTCTTGTGTGAGCTTCTGCTCTGGGAATCTGACTCCCTTCATGGTTTTTGTAAATTTAGAGATCAGCATGTGAATAGGGTTGTTTGTGAATTAATCTGTGTCAATTCAGATCCAATAGTTGTATATTTTCTTTGATGTGAGTGGAATGAAATAGGATGAAATGAAAATTGAAATTGTTTTCATTAATTTTTACTATATTTTATGTTTAAAAAATACTGTAAAATGTAAAATTGGATTGATAGCTAATTTTTGTCCTATCTTTTTCCATGTAGATTTGAAACCAAAATTGATTCATTTCATGTTACTGGCTTACCAGATAATTCAACAAAACCCCGCCTCCTGTCTTCATTGGATGATGCTACATCACTCTTCCAAATTATATTTGAGATAAATCCTTTAGATGAAACTGTTGCTCAGAGGTGTATCATAGAAGCTGAACCTTTAGAAATGATATATGATGCAGTAAGCATTTTTTTAATCACTAAGTTTTAATATATTTCTGTTTGCTTTGACTTTGTGCCTAATGTTAATGGTACTTATTTTAACAGAGAACAGTAAATAGTATAGTGGACTTCTTCAGACCTCCAAAAGAGGTAAATCTAGCACAGCTCACTTCAGCGACTTTGACAAAACTTGAAGAATTTCGTGACAAGACAGCAACAGGTAAATGCTAGCATTAAAGTCGGTATATTAAGAATTTTATCCTATACTAAACTTTTATTTTTAAAAATATTTTATTTATTTATTTGATAGAGACCACAAGTAGGCAGAGAGGCAGTCAGAGAGAAAGAGGGGGGAAGCAGGCTCCCTGCTGAGCAGAGAGCCCGATGCGGGGCTCGATCCCAGGACTCTGGAATCATGACCTGAGCTGAAGGCAGAGTTTTTAACCCACTGAGCCACCCAGGGCCCCCATACTAAACTTTTAGTCATATTAAACTGATTTTAGTAAGGTATACTTTATGCTTCTAGACTAGATATAGTTTAGTTGAAACTAACTGGTACCGTTATGTTAAAAATTCAGGTATAACAATAATCCTTTCTTATACTCAGAATGGACAGACCTACTATCACATTGAAATTAATTGCATATTGTGTTAGAATTTCTGGAATTCTGTTCATGAGAGAATGAACCTCTCATTTTTCTTTCATGTAATGAACTCGAGATTTTAATACATTGGCCTCAGAAAATAAAAATTCCATCCTTTTTTATTCTTCTGAAGAGTTTTTATGAGATTGGGTCTTATTTTTTCTTCCAGTATTTTACCTAATTGAATAGTAAAACCAGAGGAACTTGAAGATTTCTTTGTGGGAGATTTTAAATTACAGATTCCTTTTTAAGATATATTTTAAATATGTATATTTAAAATATATAAGATTATATAAAGTTATCTGTATGATTTTAATGCCTTGCAATTTCTTGATACTTGCTTTCTGGCTCGGTATATGGTAAGTTAAAAAAATGTTTCACATATGTTTGAAACGCCTATATTTTTCATACCTATACATATTTTTAGGTCATATTTATCATGTACTTCAAGTCTTCTGTATCCTTATTGGAACTTTTTCCTGTCTTCTGTCACCCTGTTCCAGTAGTTCTTCAGAGAAACAAATGAAAAATAATGTCACTGTGAATATGCATTTGTCTATTTCTTTAAGATTTGTCATTTTTTCTTTATAAATTTGCTGTTAATAGGTACATGCATAATACAAAATTTTTCTCCAATAAACCAAATCCTTCCTTTGTATGAAGTTGACTGTGTGTATTTTTTATAATGTTTTAATTTTTTTCCAATTATAATATTTGTATTTCTTTTTTCTGATATTAGTATGGATGTTCTAGTTTTTTCTTGGTTTGAATTTGCCTACTTTTTTGTTCTTTTACCCTGTATCTTTACTTTTAGATGTGTCATAACAACAACATGCAGTGGGATATTTCTCAGTCTGTATTTATATACTTTTTTTTCTTTTTTTTTTTGCCTTTTTTTTTTAGCATTACTTTGTTTCCCTCCACCCCCTCACTATACCATTTGAAACAAACATTCTCTTTTTTTACTCTAGTAATTAGGACATATTTTTCTCAAGATCAAAATTTAACAAAAACTTTTTACCCTCTCTCAGTCATTACGAGGATTGAACAGTTGAACTCCCATTACCATCCTCAGCAGTTACATGCCATTGTTATTTCTTTGTTTTACTTTTTAAAATTTTTATTCAAGTATAGTTGACTTACAATCTTAGTGGTAGGTATACAACATGATTAGCCAATTCTACACATTACAGTTTTTTTTGTTTTTGTTTTAGAGGAAGAGAGAGTGCATGCATGTAGTCGAGGTGGGTAGGGGAAGAGCAGAGAGAGAGGAAGAGAAGGAATCTTAAGCAGGCTCCAGTGAGTGGAGTGTTAATGTCCCCTATTAAAATTGTATTATTATCAATGTGTTTCTTTAAATTTGTTATTAATTGGCTTCTATAATTGGCTGCTCCCACATTAGGGGGTATAAACGTTTATAATTCTTAGATCTTTTTGGATATATCCTTTAATTATGATATATTTTTCTTCATCTCTTACTGCAGTCTTTGGTTTAAAATCTAATTTCTTTGGTATAAGGATTGCCACCCCAGCTTTATTTTGATGTCCATTAGCATGGTAAATTGCTTTCCATCCCCTCACTTTAAATCTAAGGTGCCTTTGAGTCTAAAACGAGTTTCTTCCAGACAACATATTGATGGGTTTTGGCTTTTTTATCCAATCTGATATCCTGTGTCTTTGGATTGGGGCATTTAGCCCATTTACATCCAGGGTAACTATTGAAAGATATAAATTTAGTGCCACTGTATTACCTGTAAAGGAACTGTTTCTGTATATTGTCTCTGTTCTTTTCTGGTGTATGTTACTTTGGGCTCTCTCTTCGCTGAAAGGATCCCTTTTAAAAAATATTTCTTGTAGGGTTGGTTTGGTGATCACAAGTTCTTTTTGTTTCTGTTTGTCCTAGAAGCTTTTCTATCACTTCTATCTTGAATGACATGCTCACTGGATAAAGTATTTTTGTCTGCATATTTTTCTCCTTAAAACCCTGAATATATCATGCCAGTCCTTTCTGGCCTCCCAGGTCTCTGTGGATAGGTCTCCTGCCAGTGTAATGTGTCTAACCTTGTAGGTTATGGACCTCTTTTCGGGAGCTGCTTTTGCAATTTCTCTTTGTCTCTGAGATTTGCAAGTTTCATTATTATATGTCAGGGTGTTGACCCATTTTTTTTTTTTTTTTTTTTTCAATTTTTTGAGGGGGGGGGTCTCTGTGCCTCCTGGACTGGGATGGCTGTTTCTTTCTCCAGATTAGGGAAGTTCTCTGCTATAATTTGCTTTAATATACCTACTGACCCTCTTGCTCTTTCCTCTTCTGGGATGCCAGTTTTTCTAATATTGTTTCACTTTATGGTCTCACTTATCTCTCGAATTTTCCCCTGTTGATCCAGTAATTGTTTGTCTCTCTTTTTCTCAGCTTCTTTATTCTCCATCATTTGGTCTTCTGTATCACTATAGAATAGTGATATATCACTATATCACTCTCTTCTGACTCATTTATCCTAGCATTTAGAACTTCCATTTTTTATTGCATCTCATTAATGGGCTTTTTTGATTTCAACTTAATTAGATTTCAGTTTTTCTGTTTCTCCAGAAAGGGATTCTCAAGTGTCTTCTATGCTTTTTTCAGGCCCAGCTAGTATTTTTATAATTGTTATTCTGAACTCTAGTTTGGACATTACTCATGTCCATACTGATTAGAACCCTACCAGTAAGTACTGTCTTTAGTTCTCTTTTTTGAAGTGAGCTTTTCCCATCTTTCCATCTTGTCATTCTGTTCAGAGAAGAATAGATGAATGAGAGAACAAAATACTCAAATGGCAACAATGATCCCAGAGAAATGTATACTAACCAAATCAGAAGAGAGCTGAAACCAAGAAAGAAAAAAAGAAAAAGAGACTGTAATCAGACAGGTGAACAGAATAGATCAGTACACTGGATTCTGTGTGTATTTTGATCTGTTTGTTAGAAAGCTGGTTAGAAAACTAGTTAGAAAACTAGATCTCAAAATTGTAAAGAAAGAAAAATTTACACATGTACAAGATTAAAATTGAGTACAATGAAAGGATAGACTATAACTGAAAATGAAAAAAGTCAAGAAAAAACAAGAGGCAAAAGACTCAAGAGAGAAAAAAAGGGATATAAACAGGTGAATGGAACAGAGCAATACGCTATATCTTGAGTGTATTTTGGTTTGTTATAAAAGACTACATCTCAAAATTGTAAAGAAAGAAAAACATATATATATCAAAACAAAATTAAATACTTTGAAAGGAGAGAATGTAACTGTAAAGATGAAAAGCAAAAAAGAATTTTAACGTTGAAAAAATAACAAACAAAAAAAATATGATCAGACAGGTGAATAGAACAGGGCTATACACTAGATTTTGGGTGTATTTTGCTCTGTTAGAAGTTACTGCATCCCTAGATTGTATGAAAGAAAAACATATATACACAAAAGTAAAATTAAATACAAAGAAGCGATAAATGTAACTAAAAGTGACAGATTTTTAAAAGATTTATTTATTTGTCAGAGAAGAAGAATATGGCACAAGCAGGGGAAGTGGCAGGCAGAGGGGGAATCAGGTTTCCCGACAAGCAAGGAGCACCATGTGGGACTCCATCCCAGGACCCTGGGATCATGACTTGAGCTGAAGACCCTCAACTGTGTGAGCCACCCAGGCATCCCTATAGAAAGTTTTTAAAAAGGAGTTGATAAAGTAAGAAATTGGTTATAAGAGGAATGAGAAAAAAGTTAAAAAAATTAAAATTGGAAGATTAAAGAATCATAGGGGGGAAAAACACGAGTTCTGTGTGCTGTATTCTAGTGCTGGAGTTTTGCAGTTCTCATTGATTGGTAAACTTGGTTTTGGCTAGATGTTCTTGATGATCTTCTGGGGGAGGGGCCTGTTGGTTTGATTCTGCAGTATATTTGCCCCAGGTGGTATTGTACCGCCCTTGCCAGGGGGCCAGGTTAAGTAATCTCCCATTTGCTCTATGTGGCTTTTGTTTCCTGAAGGTTTTCCGTGCAGCTTTAGAGGGTGAGAATGAAAACACGAAAATAGCCGTCTGCCGGTCTCTGGCCTGGAGCCGAGAGCTCGGGGCCCCATTGCTCCCTGACCCCTCAGAGAAGAGCAGTCAGTCACTCCTGTTTCCCTGGTCTCTGGCTGCGCTCCATCCTCACCCAGCCTGTGGCTGAGCATTTCTGTCACAGGTACACCCCCCCATTTTGAATCTCCAAACCCTGCAGACTCCTGCAGCGCTCTCCCGTACTGCTCCCCTTGGGGAGAAAGAAGGGTCTCCCTGGTTCTGCCACTTACTGGGCCCCTTCTGGAGAGCAGTCACCTGACCGTGCTCTGGTCGCAATTTATGGCAACCCTGAGCTGAAAGCCCTCTCTTGGCGTCACATATAGTAGCCAGCTTCCCTGTTCTGATGTCTAGGAACTCTGCTGCACTTAAGCACCTCCAGTCTTCCTGTGACCCCAAGGATCCTGACACCACACTGTCCCACCTAGGATTCCACCCCCAATTCGCTGATTGATGGAGACTCCCTCCCTCCCTTGGTGTATCTCCCCACATAGCACCTCGGAGTCACTTCTCCGAACCTCCTCCCTTGCAGAAAGTTGTCACTTTTCTATTTGTAGAGTTCCAGCTGTGCATTTCTTTGATCTCTAGTTGAGTTTGCAGATGCTCATAATGATTTGATAGCTATCAAGGTGAATTCCTTGGACCAGATGAAACCAAGGTCTCCTACACCTCTGCTATCTTGGACTTCTCTCCAGATGTTAAATATGTTAAGAAGTGGAAGTCATTAGTATTTTAACTTCTACATTAACAGGCTTAACTATTTGAAGTCTGTTCTTCTAACTCTTGTTTTCTTCTGTGCACAAATAATGTTAGTTATTATTAGAACAAAATACTAATATTATGAAAAAGTGGGGGTGCTAGTATAAGTATTTAATAAAAAAGTTGAATAATATGTTTTAATGTTTTTCCAGAAAGCTAAAATTTATCAATTTGGGAAGAGATTCACCTGTTACATAGTTCTGTCTTTTTTGGTTCTTTTCTCTATCATTCTCTCAGTCTTTTACTTTTCTTTTTATATTAGCCTCTATTTATTATCCTCTTTCTCTAGGACCTGATATCTTTCTTGTATTATTTTCTTCATTCTTAGGAGTGAAGGTTTTCAGATCTTTTCCTCTTTGTCAAGTAGGGGGATCAGCTTCTAGAACATAACCATGTAATTAGTTACCGTTGTCAAATATGGTTGTTTTGACAGATGTGGTCATTTATGAAAACCTTTCATTTGAAAAATAAGGCTCTTTGATAGGATCATAGTCATTTATTTCTTTCAGTCATCTCATTTATTTACTCAGTCAAATATTTATCACGAGCCAAATCTATATTGGATGCTGTACTAAGTTTTGGAGAACAAAGTAGTGATAAAAGCAGGTGTAGTTTTTGCCTTTTGATGGATGTGATGATCTTAAGATAGGACAGACATAAAACTGTCATCTACTTAATTTAAAATTCACTTTAAAAATAATATTTTAAAGAACATAGGAAGAGTAGTTGCAAGAAGTACCCACTGTACCCACTGCCATCACACTGACCTTGCATTCCCTGGCAGGATATCCTTGTCTTCGCCAAGGAGTGAGTTTCATGCCATGTTGGATAAAGTGGCTGGAAACTTGCTCTCTGAAACTTACTTGAACTTACCCTCTGATGTGATGGGGAAGCTGTTCCTGGGACGGTGTCTCACTGAATGCGTTCTGCTTTGAAACTGAGTGAAGGGGGTTTTTAGGGAAAGGATGGCTGTTGGATGCTATTGGTATTTGTGCACAGCATGTGCATGTGCCTGGTTTTGGAGAAAGTCACACCACTGTAGGATATTGGCTGAGTGAGCACACTGACACCAGGAAGCAATACTTTGTCTTCCTGCAGTGTCTCACCAAGGGTTTCCTATCTCCTTTAGTACTAATTTGCAACAGAAAAGTATAAAAAATGCTCAGATCCGCTTTGACGGAGCAGGCACATGGGTGAGTTTGGAGCTTATGGAGGAAACAAATTTTGATAGGCCCAGATGCTGTGAAGGAAATGAGAATAATGGGTTATCTCCATATAGTTGTTTTTTTTTTTTAAAGATTTTATTTATTTATTTGTCAGAGAGAGAGAGAGCGAGAGAGCAAGCACAGGCAGACAGAGTGGCAGGCAGAGGCAGAGGGAGAAGCAGGCTCCCTGCCGAGCAAGGAGCCCGATGTGGGACTCGATCCCAGGACGCTGGGATCATGACCTGAGCTGAAGGCAGCCGCCCAACCAACTGAGCCACCCAGGCGTCCCATCTCCATATAGTTTTGATGGTAAGGTCAGAGAATAGCTCTTTGAAAAAGTAACATTAAGACCAGATGTGTATGTTTGTGTAGGACCCACCCAGCTGAAGAGTATAAGGAAGAACCTTAATAGCAGTGGTAAAATGTGAGGGTCCCAGCCTGGGACAGAATTGGGTGATTTTGGCAGCTCCAGAAGGCTACGTTGGTCCTAAGATAGTAAGCGAGGGGTAGTGGAATGATGTTAAAAAGGCAGGCACAGTGTCAGTAAAACAAAACTTTGAAAGTCCTTTTAAACAATTCAGATTTTGTTCTAAGTGCAGTGGGAAGTAGAGGAGAGACACAGTAGACTTATATCCAAAACCAAATATTCAACATCCCCCTCCTCTGTTAAGAAAGCAAACTAGACAGATCACTGTGACCTGGCATATAGAAAGCTCTCATTGAAAGTAAGGCCTAAGGTGAGATTTCCAGGGAGTATAGGACTTGGATTTGTAGAGTCAGGAATACATGACACAGATTATTTTGGTTGAGGAAGTCTTACAGTGGAGATGGAAATTAGGGTAGAGAAATGCTTAACAGTGAGACCAAGAATATTGAATGCCAGATTATCCTTTCTGGCAGCTTCTTGGGACTGTCGTACCTGACTCACTCAGCAAACAGACTTGAGTAAAGCCGTGTTGTCTGTATTTGAATACAGATAATTTGGGGGAAAGAAAATGAACAACTATGCTGTGAGTCAGTTCTGTACTTAAGTTCCAAGCTTACTGAATGTTTCAGGAAACATAATTTTTTAGATATGTATGTCCTTGGTTTTACCCAAATTGAGTTTGTGGATCAGAAACATTTCTTTGAGGAGTCATTACAATTTTGTACCCAGTTATATTTAATTAGGAGTGTATACACACATTGATTAACAAATTATATTATGTTGAAGATACTTTGCTTAAGGTATTTTTAAAATTAGTACTTCACATTTTCAATTTAAATTTTCTGCAGGTCTACTGTATATTATTGAAACACAGAAAGTTCTTGATCTCAAAATTAATTTGAAGGCTTCATATGTTATTATCCCACAAGATGGAATTTTTAGCCCTACATCAAATCTTCTTCTTTTGGATCTTGGTCATCTAAAGGTATATGCTAACATATGCCCTATATTGTAATATTTAAGATGTTTCCCTGTTTAAAATGTATTTTGTTTTTTAAACAGCTTGATTTGCTATTATTTTTAGCTTTATGGTAGATTGTAGGATTGATAAGTCTCTTTCCTTCTAGTAAATAATGTGAAGTTTCATTTAACCAGGTAGTTTTCCTATATTTCTGATACCAAAATGGTCATTTTGAATTCTGCAGGTTAGGGGTGAAAGTAGGAATTATATTTATAGAATTTGAGAGTAATGTTTGAAGAGATTATTTCCTTTTCAATGTAAATTTACTGTTTGACTAATGAAACTACATCAAATGGGAGGGGATTCTGGAAATAATCAAATCTTTGTCCTTCTGAATTTTTTGTGTATATAACTGTATATATTGATGTTTTATTTATTTATTTATTTAGACATTTTAATATTTCTGTTAAATAATCCTAGCTTAAGAAACAGTCTAATTGCATTTACCTAAGTCATTTCCTTTTCCATCCAATTATGTATACTTTTTCTTCCTCAGTTTTGGGTAGAGAATAATTTTTTTCTGTGTTTCTAGATCTGCACTGTTCTATACCCACTGGCTCTATATGTAGTTGTTTACACTGATTAAATAACATAAAAAATTAGTTCTTTAGTCACATTAGCCACATACAAGAATTTAATGGTATTAAGTGCCTGGGGCTGTTATTTCAGCACCGATAGAGAACAATGCCATCCTCATAGAAAGTTCTGTGGGACCGCACTGCTCTAGATCATTAAATGTATATTAAATAGCTATAAGATTTAAAGACTCAAGGAAGATGGGTAATATTGGAAAGCTTTTCTAGCTACCTAACAAATATGTGCCTTTCCTTGATATTGACATTATCCTTTATTCTTTGTTTTTATTTTTCAGTTGGTAATACATAGATGCTTGCTGGATTTATGTTTATAATAAAATTTATACAGTTATTTATATTTGACTTTGGTTATAGAATTGTTTCAAGGGCAGGTGGTGTGGTAGCAGGAGCATAAAGTCATGAATAAGGTATCTATCTAGTTTTATGACCTTAGGCAATTTGTTTAACCTTTTATCTAAAATTCATTACCCTTTAGAGGGAATCAGTTTTGACAGTCTGCTGCACATGGGCTATATAAAATAGAGGTGAAAATGTTAAGGTGCGCGCGCGTGCACACACACACACACACACGAATGAATAAGATTTTTTTTTTTAAGATTTTATTTATTTATTTGACAGAGAGAGAGAGATCACAAGTAGGCAGAGAGGCAGGCACAGAGAGAGGGGGAAGCAGGCTCCCCACTGAGCAGAGAGCCCGATGTGGGGCTTCATCCCAGGACCCTGAGATCATGACCTGAGCTGAAGGCAGAGGCTTTAACCCACTGAGCCACCCAGGCACACCTGAATAAGATCTTTATATACTGTGGTGGAGTGATTGATTTCCAGGATGTTTAAGTGAAAAAAGTAGTTATGTATAGTACCAAGGAGGAGATGGTACAAATATAACTTGCATGAGGTTTTCTAAGTGGCAGAGTTGGGACTACAGTTCAGCTACCCTAATACGTAATTCTGGATTCTTCTTTTTATAAAACTATCTAAATATCTATCATCATGACATAGAAACAATTTGTAGGCTGTTTTTGTCTTTTAATTTTGTTTTTTAATAAAAAGACTTCTTATCAGATATAAAAAATTTTCAAATGTATTGTTCTCCAAGGCTGGCTTGGTTTTCCTCTTTTAGTTACATATTTGAGAAATATAACTTAATATGTAAAAATTCACTTTCACTGGTCTTCTCATTATACATGTCATGGATAAAGACATTTCTGTTAGCCTTACATGTCAGCTTGTGAGTTTGTCTTGTCTTCTATTAAATTTTTGTGTTACAGTCTTAAAGATACAAAATTTGTATTTTTATTTTGAAGTATTTTGCATCATCTAAACTGTTAAAATTAACTTTAAGGTGACAAGTAAAAGTCGTTCGGAATTGCCAGATATGAAACCAGGTGGGGCCAGACTTGAAGAGATCATGCATAGAGCTTATGATTCCTTTGATGTTCAGCTTACAAGTATACAGCTGCTTTACAGCAAAGTTGGTAAGTATATAATGCATTATTTATTGATTCTTTTTTTTCTGAAATGATTAGGTTTTTAGACAGTTTCTCTGAAGACCTTCATCCCAAATATATTAAAACTTTTATATTTTTGGGATGCCTGGATGGCCCAGTTGGTTAAGCGTCTGCTTTTGGCTCAGATCATGATCTCAGGGTCCTGGGATTGAGTCCTGTGTTAGGCTCCTTGCTCAGTGGGGAGGCTGCTTCTCCCTCACCCCCTCTTCCCCGTTCTCTCTCTCACTGTCTCTCAAATGAATAAGTAATATTTTTTTTAAAAAAAATGAAACTTGGGGGCGCCTGGGTGGCTCAGTGGCTTGAGGCCTCTGCCTTCGGCTCGGTTCATGATTCCAGGGTCCTGGGATCGGACCCCACATCGGGCTCTCTGTTCAGTGGGGAGCCTGCTTCCCCCTCTCTCTCTGCTGCCTCTCTGCCTACTTGTGATCTCTCTCTCTGTCAAATAAATAAATAAAGTCTTAAAAAAAAATGAAACTTGTATGCTTTTGAGTAGGAAAGAATAGTAGACCGTGTCTAGGAGCAGTATCTCAAGTATTTGATTTTACTGCTTGAGAGACATTGCCAATGTCTGGAGACACTTTTGATTGTCACAGGTGAGAAGTAGGGGCATTACTAGTATCTAGTGAGTGGAAGTCAGGGATGCTACTAACTGTCATACATTGTAGAAGAAAGCCACTCCACAACGCTTATTTGGCCCAGGTATCAATAGTGCTGAGATTGAGAAATCCTTTGGACAAGGTTGGAAGATATTGGCACATATTTAAAATATTTGTTTTATACAGGACAATCACAAGAGGCTGCTCACAGCCAGAGGCATTCCAGCCTGGGGCCTCTGACACTACAGGCCGTAAACAGCCACACAAAGACAGAGGAGGATGTTAGGATTGAGGAGGGTATCATAGGCATATCTTTACCCCGTTCATTTTTGATGGAGTCTTTGATCTAGTTTTTAGATGAAGTCAGCAGAGCCAGAAATTCACTTGTCAAGAGCCACAAAAAGTAGATAGAGAGATGCAAGACTAGTTGAGCCCTTTTTCTGCTGTGTCATTCTGTTTCTGAATCCCTGGAGTGTTAGTAAACATTTAGATAATTCAGCTGTTGGATTGATGGATGTTTTAGAGATCTGTATGTATATGCTGAAATTTTAATTATCTGAGCTAACTAATAAAAAGAGAAACAATGAGAACCCAAAGTAATGGTTATTAAAAGTATTAAATTGTATATTCCTGCAACATTTTTTATTATTTTTATGTTCAGTTTGGGATAATAAACTTGATTTCCATTTTTAGCATATTCTGGTAGGTGGAGAAAAAGCCCAGAAGTGTAGTGGGTGGCAAATGTAAAGTATTTATAGAAAACCCATAATTTTTTTTCCCAAGGAGTAAATAACAGTATTGTGGTATGTTTAGTACATTTTGGTCATTAATTTTTGAAGTCCATGAAGTGTACTTAATATTTAAGGTATTGGGATGCTTTGTGAAGAAAAATTTAAAGTATTCCATTATTGCTGAAAATTACTGGAATTATTTAGAATTGTTTGTGTAAGTGTTAACTGTTCTTAAATTATATCTTTTTTAGAATAATGTATTTTTGGCATTGAGGTTACTTTAGGTAATTGTCATAAACTCTCTTGATAAATACTGAAACCCTTCTAAATATTTTTTTATCTATAAATTGAGAATAGAAGGAAATATTTCACTAATCCTTATACTGTTAGAATTTATAAAATTGTAATAGTTCATACCACACAAATTTCATGTTAGCAGAGCTGGATATAAATTTCAACTTGTATAGCCTTTTGACCATAAGCAAATTAAAAATTCCTCTGAGTCCCAGTTTTCTAAAATGAGATGATTAAACATCATTGTGAGAATTAAATGAAAATTTAAACATTGTCTGGAGCAGTGCCTATTAGAAATCTTGAATATATGGTAGCTTTCATTAATACAGAAGAACTGTACTTTTCTCTACCTTCCTTTTTCTTTATTGCCTTAGAGCCATTTTTTGCGGGGGGGGGGCGGTTATGTATCTGCTGGGTATAGTGACTAAATGGATGCACAGTAGATTTGGTTAAACTATGTTGTTGGTTTTTTAATAAGCCTTTTCCTGTTGAAACAGTCTTTGAAGCAGTGAAAGGGAAACGAATTTACCTGCTCATTTTGTGTACCTGAGAAGGTAGCATTAAGATTGTGTAGATGTAGGAAGATTTTTCTATACCATGCAGTATATGACTACCAAGTATTAGTAGTGATTTTAGGTTTAATGTGTTTTTCAGATTACATGTGTGCTAAGTAAACATGTACTGTTTTCCATAATTAGGCGATAATTGGAGAGAAGCACGAAAACTCAATGTATCTGCACAGCATGTTTTGGTACCTATGCACTTCAATGTGGAGCTCTCGAAGGCCATGGTTTTCATGGATATAAGGATGCCCAAGTATGTATTGTCTCTTTCATGTGATTGTAGATTTTCTAAGGGAGTACCATATTTCATTGATTTTTTGGGGGGGGGGTAAAATATATGTAATATAAACTTTATTTTTAAGTGTACAATTCGGTGACATTAAGTACTTTCACATCCATCACCATTCATCTCCATATCTTTGTCATCTTCTCAAACTGAAACTGTACTGATTAAATAATAATGCCCCACTTTCACAGCCCATGGCGGTCATGATTGATTGTTCTCTCTCTATAAATCTGGCTACTCTGGGTACCTTACATAAATGGAACCATGCAATGTTTGTCCTTCTGTGTCTGAGTTACTGTACAAAGCATAAGGCCTTCAAGGTTTCCATGTCATAGCATATATCAGAATTTTATTTGTTTTTGAGGCTGAAAAATATTCCATTGCATATATATGGATCAAATGGACATTTGGATTATTCCAGTGAAATTTGGCTATTGTAATAGTGCTGCCGTGAAGATTGATACACAAATAACTGTTCGAGTCCTTGCCTTAAAATTTTTTGTTTATATATCCAGAAATGGAATTGCTGGATCCTACGATAATTTTATTTTTAATTTTTTGAGGAACTGCCCTACTGTTTTCCATTAACAGCTGTACCATTATATTCCCACCAGCAGTGCAAAGGGTTCCAGTTTTTCCACCTCTTTACCATTTCTTATTTTCTTATTTTTAAAAACAGCCTTCCCGAATACATATGAAGTAGTATCTAATTAGAGTTTTCAATTGTATTTTACCAATGATTACTGATTAGGTAATTTTCAGGTACTTATTGGCAGTTCACATATTTCTTCAGAGAAATATCTTTTCAAGTCCTTTGCCCATATTTAATTGGGTTTTGTTTTTTTTTTCTAAGTTGCAGGAGACTTCTGTTTTTAAATATATTCTGCATGTTAACCTCCTTATCAGATAAATGATTTGCAAATATTTCCTCTGATTTTGTGGATTGCCTTATTTATCACTCTTTTGATCGTGTTCTCTGATGCATAGAAGTTTTAAATATTAAGTTCAGTTTATCTGTTTTCTGTGCTTTTGGTGTTACAGCCAAGAAATTATTTTCAAATTCAATGTCCTAAAACTTCTCCTGTATCCTTTTTACAAAGTTTTATACTTTGAGCTTTCATGTTCAGATCTTTGATAGATTTAGAGTTATTGTTTGTATATGGTATAAGGTATGGCCTCAGCTTTGTTCTTGTGTATGTGGATATCTAGTTTGTTCAGCACCATTTATTGAAAAGACTGTCTTTCTCCATTGAATAGTCTTGGTACTGTTATTGAAAATCATTTGACCATGCATGTGATGGTTTATTTCTGGGTTTTCTGTTCTATTTCCTTGGTCTCTATTTCTATCTATATACCAGAGCCACACAGTTTTGATGACTAGAGCTTTGTAGTAAGTTTTGAAATCAGGCATCTGAGTTATCCAACTTTGTTTTCTAGATTGTTTTGGCTATTTGGCGTCCTCTGAGATTCCATAGGAATTACAGGGTGGATTTTCTGTTTTTATAAAAGATACTTTGATTTTGATATGTATTGCATTGAACCTGTAAATGCTTTGAGTAGTGACATCTTAATATTAAGTCTTCCAATCCACGAACATGAGATGTCTTTCCATTTCTTTGTGTCTTCTATGACTGCTTTCAGCAGCATTTTGATAGTTTGCAATGTATGTCTTCAAGTTCTGTGATTAAGTTTATTTTGATACTATTGTAAATAGAATTGTTTTCTTAATATCCTTTTGGACTGTTTATTGTTACTGTATAGGAATGGATTCTTCTGAGTTGGTTTTAATATTCTGTAAGTTTGCTGAATTCATTTATTATTTCTTTGTGTGTGTGTGTGTGTGTGTGTGTGTGTGTAATTGTTAGGGTTTTCTACATATAAGATTATCTTTGAACAAAGGCAGTTTTACTACTTTCTTTACAATTGGGATGCCTTTAACTTTTTCTTGCCTAATTAGTTTCACTAGAATTTCCAGTGCTATGTTGAATAGAAGTGACTTAAGCAGTCATCCTTTATCCTGAGTATAGAGGAAGAGCTTTTGGTCTCTCATCATTGCGTATGTTGGCTGTGGGTTTTTTATTTCTTTTATTTTTATTTATTTATTTTTTAAAGATTTTATTTATTTTTACTGGACAGAGAGAGAAAGAGACCACAAGTAGACAGAGAGGCAGGCAGAGAGAGAGAGAGGGAAGCAGGCTCCCTGCTGAGCAGAGAGCCCGATGCGGGGCTCAATCCCAGGACCCTGAGATCATGACCTGGGCTGAAGGCAGAGGCTTAACCCACTGAGCCACCCAGGAACCCCGCTGTGGATTTTTTTAATATATAACCTTTATTATGTTGATGTAGTTAGCTTCTGTTGCTAATTTTTTGGATGTTTCTATCATGGAAGTGTGTTGAATTTTTTCAAATACTTTTCAGCAGAGGGAATGATTGTGTGTTTTTTTTCCTTCATTATATTAATGTTGTATATTACAATGATCTGTCTTCATATGTTGAACCATCCTTGCATTCTAGGAATAAATTACGGGTTATGGTGTATAATCCTTTTAAGGTACTGTTGAGTTTTGTTTGCTAGAATTTTGTTGAGGATTTTTGGATCAGTAGTCATAAGGAATATTATATTGGTCTATAGTTTTCTTGAAGTGTCTTTGTCTAACTTTGGTATCAGAGTAATTATGGCCTTAAAATGAGTTAGGAAGTGTTCCTTTCTCTTCCAGTGTTTTAAAGAATTTGAGAAGAATTTATATTCTTTTAAAATGTTTGCTAGAATTCACTAATGAAAAGCCTTTAATCATGAGCATTTCATTATTGGGAGGTTTTGGATTACTGATTCAATCTCCATACTAGTTATAGGTCTCTCCAGGTTTTCTATTTTTTCACAGTTTAGAGTTTTGGTAGGTTTAGGTTTCTAGAAAATTGTCCACTTCATCTTGATTACACAGTTTGGTGTAAAATTGTTCATAGCTATCTTATAATCATTCTTATTTCAGTAGAATTGGTAGTAATGTCCCTGCTTTCATTTCTGATTTTAGTTGTCTTTTCTCTTTTATTTCTCAGTCTACCGAAAAGTTCAACTCTGTTCATCTTTTTGAAGAATCACTTAGCAGTTTTGTTGAACTTCTCTGTTATTTTTCAGTTGTCTGTTTTGGTTCTCTTTGCTCTTTATTTCCTTCTGCTGACTTTGGTTTAGCTTGCTCTTTTTCTAGTTTCTTAACGTGTAAAATTAGTTTGTTGATTTGAGAGCTTTTTTTAACATAAATGTTTACAGCCATACATTTCTCTCAGTATGGCTTTTGGTATATTCTATAAATCTTATTATTCTGTGTTTTCATTTTTACTTGTCTCAAGATATTTTCTCATTTTTCTGTACTTGCTTCTTTGAGTTATTGTTTAATATGTGTATTGTTTAATTTCCACATACTTGTGAATTTTACATTTTCCTTCTTTTGATTTCTGGTTTCATTCCATTGTGATCAGAAAAGATGCTTTCAATGATTTCAGACCTCTAAAAAATTTGACACTTGTTTGTGGCCTTCTTTATGGTTTGTCCTGGAGAATGGTCTGTGTGCATATAAGAAAAATGTCTATTCTGGTCTATTTTTGGTCCGTTTTGTCAATAGCATTGTTCTCGTCCTCTTTTTGGGCTTTTGTTTCTTAAATCAGATACTGAAATGGGGTATTGAAGTCTCCTGACTATAGATCTTTTTCTTTCCTTAGTTCTGTCAGTGTTTGATTTGTATATTTTTGATCTGATGGTTGGTGCATGTTTTAATTTATATTTTAATAGTGAAATTACCTTTTTATCATTGTATAATGTCCTTTGTCTCTAGTATCAGATTTTGACTTATAATCTTTTCTGATTGCTTTTATTAAAGCTATTCCTATTTTCTTATATTTATTATTTTCATGAGATATTTTTTTCTGTTCTTTAACTTTCAAACTATTTGTGTCCTTAGATCTAAACTGAGTCTCTGGCAGACAGCCTATAGTTGGATCTCATTTTTTTCATCCATTCTGTCAATTTGTATCTTGCATTTGAAAACTTTAAACCATTTACATTTAAAGTAAATATCGATTGAAAGACTTTCTCGAGCTCGAGGCTTTGTGCGTGAAGTATAGGGAGAAGGATAGAGGTAAGCAGTAAATAGCCTGGCCTTTTCCCGTATGCTGGATGTGGCTGCTATTACTTAACTGCTCTTGTCTGGTGAAAGAGACCTACACCCTTCTTTGTTGCTTTTCAGAGTATAGTGACTATGTCCACTAGCAAACATAGTGTAATGTGCTAAATCTTATTCTCCTAGACTGTCTTCTTTTAGGAAATCAGACTGCATTCTGAGAGTCTTAAGGCAGAGGATGTCAGGAATTTGGCCTGAGAAAGAGAGTAGGAAGGAAAGCCATTCTGCACATTCCCCTGTTTTTTCATAATCCAGCACTAGGTGTAGTTTGATTTTTAGATACGCAGCTTGGGCTCTTTAGTTCTTACTCAGATGTCCCACTGCTGTTTTACTGTTGTGTAATACTTCTTATAAAGTTTATCAATATGTGGTGAAAAACAAGATGGATGTGATTTCCTATTGTAAACATGAGTATGAATTGATTCCTTTTAAGCTTATTTCTATGTATGCTAGAATCTAGAAAGTTAGGGAGTACCAGAAAAAAGAAGTTGATATTATTCTGAGGGAACTTGCTTTGGATTGCTCTACTTACTAGGATATAATTAGGAAGAATTTATGTCCTGTAATGCAGGGAATATGTATAGTATAGAAACAACTGAAATGACTGATTAAAATACTTATATCTAGATGGATAGAGGAAGATCATGAGAGATCAATCCAATGTAACAGTTGCAAATTTTTTCTGTAAAGGACCAGATAGTGAACATTTTAGGTTTAAATTTCATATTGTTAGTCATAACTATTCAACTCTACTGTTTTAGGATGAATGCAGCCATAAACAATACATAATGAACAGGTATGGATGTGTTCCAATAATACTTAACTTATCAAAATAAGTAACAGATTGAATTAGCCAGTGACCATATTTTGCCAGTTTCTAGTCCAGTGCATTATATAGTGAGACATCACCAGTAAAAGGGAAAAGATACCAGGAAAGCCATTTGAACTAGTATTCTAATGATACTAAAATTGCTATAGGTTAGGATCAGAGAAGTATAGCTAAAATAATAAAAGGCAGAAACTAAATGATCTTAGAAAGATCAAATCTGAGAAGCACTTGATTTCAGTTTAGTGAGCTGGAGCAGTATAAGGTGAATATGGTATTATAGAAAACTCTGGAACTGTAAAGGTATCAGGCAGCATGCTTTGAAATTTGAGCTTAAAACTTCCTAGGCAAATAAAAAGTCCTCTGCTATTTGGTACATAGTATTTTGGTGCCCTCGTTTTCAGGTTGTACATTATACAGGTATGTATAAAAAAATTGAAAAGAAGTTTAGATACATTGAGACAGATTCATAATATGTACCTAAGTTAAACTAGGATAGATGGAACTAATTACATATATTTAGTCTATTGGAGGTAAAAGAAAGCTTTTAATTTTCTCAAGAAATGCAGATATATTTTTAGACTCATAACCTTAGTCATGTGTGTAAATTAAAGTTAAGTTTTAGGAAAAATACAGGGATAAAAATAGTAAAAAATGTACTCTTTGATATCAGCTTTTTTTCTAAACTTTTATTTTTTTAAAGACTATGTAGAGGGATGCTGGGTGGCTCAGTCGTTTAAGCATCTGCTTTCTGCCCAGGACCCTGGGATCAAGCTCCCATGTTGGGCTCTCTGCTCTGCCTGCATCCCCCTTATTGTGTTCGCTCTCTCTCTCTAAAATAAATAAAATCTTACAAAAAAAAAAAGACTATTTAGAACAGTTTTAGGGTCACAAGAAAGAAATTGAAGTATAGTTGACATGTAAGGTTGCATTAGTTTCAGGCGGACACAGTGATTTGACACCTCTCTAGTGCTGTGCTCACCGCAAGCGTAGCCACCTTCTGTCGCCATACAAGGCTACTACAGTATCATTTGACTGTATTCCCTGTGCTGTACCTTTTTATCCTCAGGACTTACTCATTCCATAACCAGAAGCCTGTACCTCCCACTGCCCTTCGCTAGTTTGCCCAACCCCTTCCCTCCTCCCACTGGTAACCATCACTTCATTCTCTGTGTGTCTCTTTGTTTTTGTTTTTTAGATTCCATGTAGAAGTGAAATCATATGGTATTTATTTCACTTAGCATTATACCTTCTAGGGTTTCCATGTCACAAATGGCAAAACTGCATTATTATTATTATTATTTTTTAATGGTGGAGTAATGGTCCATTGTATATATGTACCACAACTTCTTTATCCATTTACCTACTGATGGACACTTGGGTTGCTTCTGCTGGCTACTTTAAATAATACTACAAACATAAGTGTGCATGTATTTTTCCAAATTACTGTTCTCATTTTCTTTGGGTTGATAACCACTAGTAGAACTCCTGGGTCACAGAGTCTTTGTTTTTAAGTTTTTGAGGAACCCCCATACTGTTTTCCACAAGGGTTGCCCAAATTTACCTTCTTGCCAATGGTGCATGAGGATTCCTCTTTCTCTCTATTCTCAGCAATTGTTATTTGTCCTTTTGATTCTACTCGTTCTGAAAGGTGTCAGGTGATACCTCATTGTGGTTTTGATTTGCATTTCCCATATAATGAGTGATGTTGAGCATATCTTCATGTGTCTGTTAATCGTCTGTATGTTTCCACTGAAAAAGTGTCTATTCAGGTCCTCTGCCCATTATTTAATGGGATTGTTCGTTTTGGTTTTGTCTTTTTTTTAAAGATTTTATTCATTTATTTGACAGAGATCACAAGTAGGCAGAGTGGCAGGCAGGGAGAGAGGGGGAAGCAGGCTCTCCGCGGAGCAGAGAGCCCGATGCGGGGCTCGATCCCAGGACCCTGGGACCATGACCCGAGCCGAAGGCAGAGGCTTTAACCCACTGAGCCACCCAGGCGCCCCCCCTTTTTTTTTTTGGTGTCAAGTTGTAGACATTCTGTATATATTTTGGATGTCAACCCTTTTATCGGTTATATCGCTTGCAACTATCTTCTCCCATTCAGTGGGTTGCACTTTTGTTTTGTTGATGGTTTCTTTTGCTGTGCAAGAGCTTTTTATTTTGATGTAGTCTTGTTTCACGTGCCTGGGGGGAGATGCTCAGAAAGGTGTTGCTAAGGCTGATGTACAAGAGATTGCTGTCTGTTTTCTTTTAGGATTTTTATGGTTTTAGGTCTCAAGGAGTTGAAACTTAGATCCACACAAAACCTGCGTGCATATATTTATAGCCGTTTTATCCATACTTTTATATAAAGCTTATAGACATAAATTTTATATTTCAGTTTTATAGCCCAGGCTTGTAAGCAACCAAGATGTCAGTCAACAGGTGATAGATAAACTGTAGCATATCAAACAGTGAATATTATTCACTAAGAAGAAATAAGCTGTCAGGTCATGAAGAGATGTAGAGAAACATTAAATGCATATTACCAAGTGAAAGAAGCCAATCTGAAAAGGCTACATATTCTATGACTTCCACTAGATGACTTCTGGAAAAGGCAAAACTATGGACACAGTTAAAAGATCAGGGCTTGCCAGGACTTGAAGGTGGTAGGTAGGGGAGGGATGAATAATTGAAGCACAAGGGATTTTTAGGGCAATGAAAATACTTTACACGTTATATCCTAAATGATATAATGGTTAATACATATCATTATGCACTTTGACCAAACCCAGGGAACGCAGAACACCCAACAGTGAGCAGTAATGTAAATTGTGGACTTTGGCGATTATGATGTGTCGGTGTAGCTTCATCAGTTTCAACAAATGTATCATTCTGGTTGGGAATATTTTTTTTTTTTAAGATTTTATTTATTTATCTGACAGAGATCACAAGCAGGCAGAGAGGCAGGCAGAGAGAGAGGGGGAAGCGGGGTCCCCGCTGAGCAGAGAACCTGATGCGGGGCTCAATCCCAGGACCCTGGGATCATGACCTGAGCCGAAAGCGGAGGCTTTAACCCACTGAGCCACCCAGGCACCCCTGGTTGGGAATTTTTTTTTTAAATTTTTTTTTTAAATTTTTTTAAAATTTATTCATTTGTCAGAGAGAGAGGGAGAGAGGGAGCACAGGCAGACAAAGTGGCAGGCAGAGGCAGAGGGAGAAGCAGGCTCCCTGTCGAGCAAGGAGCCCGATGTGGGACTTGATCCCAGGACGCTGGGATCATGACCTGAGCCAAAGGCAGCCGCTTAACCAACTGAGCCACCCAGGCGTCCCTGGTTGGGAATATTTTTAACGAAGGAGGCAATGCATGGGTAGATGCGAGGGATATATTAAAAATAAATCTCTGTATCTCCTTTCAGTCTTCTGTGATCCTTATTTGTAGATGACATGAAGCTATACATAGAAAACCTTAACGACTCCACCAAATTATTCATTTGAATAAATGAATAAATTATTCATTAGAATAAATGAATTCAGTAAACTTGCAGATAAATAATATACAGGAATCAGTTGCATTTTGATACACTAATAATGAAGTGCAGAAAGAGAAGTTAAGAAAAACATCCTGTTAACAATTTTACCAAAAAGAATAAAATACTTAAGAATAAACATAACCAAGGTAGGGAAGGACCTGTACTCTGAAAACTATAATCATTGATGAAAGAAATTGAACAGGTGGAAAGCTATCCATGCTCATTGTTTGGAAGAATTGATATCATTAAGTGTCCATACAACTCAAAGTAATCTACCAATTCAATATAATCCCTATCAAAATATCCATGGTATTGTTCACTGAACTAGAACAGATAGTCCTAAAATCTGTGTTGAACCACAAAAGACCCTGTATAGCCAAAGCAGACTTGAAAAAGAAGAATAAAGCTGGAGCTATCACTATCCCCAATTTCAAGATATACTTGAAAGCTATACTAATCAAAATAGTATGGTACTGGCACAGAAACAGACACATTGATCAGTGGAACAGAATAGAGTCCTCAGAGATAAACCCATACCTCTATGGTCAGTTATAACAAAGGAGGCAAGAATATACAATGAGAGAAGAAGACAGTCTCTTCAAAGAATGACGTTGAGAAAACTGGACAGCTGCATGCCAAAGAATGAAATTGTACCACTTTCCTATAGCATATACAAAAATGAGGTCAAAATGAATTAAAGACCTAAGTATGAGACCTAAAACCATTAAAATCCTAAAAGAAAACATAGACAGTAGTAATCTCTTGAACATCAGCCTTAGCAACATTTTTCTAGATTAGTCTTAAAGTTTTTGAAGAGAATATCTTTGCTTCGCTGTATTGACTTTTCTCCTTTGTCAAAGACCAGTAGACTGTATTTATGGAAGTCTGCTCCTGGGCTTTCTCTTCTGACCATTTATCTATTTATCTGTTCTATTGCCAATACCAGTGTCTTGCTTACTGTAGCTTTATTGTAAGCCTTGAGGTCAGGGAGGGTCAGTCCTCCATCGCTGTTCTTCTTCTTCAATATTATGTTGGCTATTCTGGATCTTTTACCTCTCCATTTAAACTTCAGAGACATTTTGTCAATATTCATTAAGTAGTTGGCTGGGATTTGACTTTCATTACATTGAATCTATGGATCATTTTAGGAAGAACTAACATCTTGAGAATATTGAATTTTAATACAAATAAATATGGAGTCTCTCTTCATTTATATTCATTTCTTCTTTGATTTCATTCTTCAGAGTTTTAGAGTTTCCTCTGTATAGATCTTGTAGATATTTTGTTAGATTTATACCCAAGTATTATATTCTTTGGTTGTTAACATAAATGGTATTATTTTTAATTTTTAAATTCTACTTGCCCATTGTTTGTATGTAAGAAAGCAATTGTTGCATAAAGGGCTTATTAGTTCTTGGAGTCTTTTTTTTTTTTCTTTTTAGATATTCTGTATAAATGGTCATGTCATCTGTGAACAGACTCTGTATACCTTTTATTTCCTTTTCTTGTCCTAATGCATTGACAGGGACTTCCAATATAGTGTTGAGAAGGAATGATCAGAGAGACCTCTGTGCTTTGTACCTATCTTAATGGGAAAACGGAGTTTCTTGCCATTAAATACGGTAGCTGTAGGTTTTTGGATGATACTCTTTATCAAGATGAGGAAGCTCACCTTTATTGTAGTTCTTTCAGAGTTTTTTTTATCATGATAGGTGTTTGGATTTATGCCATGCATTAATTTAAATGATCATGTATTTTTTCTTAAGTCTTAAAATTTCTTAATTTGACTTTTAAACAGGATTTAGATCTATTATCTCTTAGAGAAGTTATTTGAACTTCCTAAGCATTAGTTTCCTGTTAGGAACCATGTACAATAGGACTTAAAAAAAACAGCAGAAATTGCTTGTCTACCTTATAGGTTGTGAGGACTTACGATAATGCATATCACTGCCTTCCTTAATGCCTATCATGTAATAAACTAATTATTAATTGGCAGCTATCTTTGGCAAATAGGAAAGGGATAATAAATGCAATAATGTTAGAAAATAAATCTCTGGGGTGCCTGGGTGTTTTAATCAATTAAGTGTCTGCCTTCAGCTCAGGTCATAATCCCAGGGTCCTGGGATCAAGTCCTGAGTCGGGCTCCCTGCTCAATAGGGAGTCAGCTTCTCCCTCTGCCCCGCCCCCTGCTTATGCGCACGCTCTCTCTCTCTCTCTCTCTTTCAAAAATAAATAAATAAAATCTCAAAAAAAAAAATCCCTGAAAAATAATGAGGTTAGTTCACCTAATTAGATGGGTCAGTAAGGCCAAATAGGAATTTGAGTGCAGATTGTGGAATGTCTTATAGACTATGTGGATAATTTTTAGAGTTTAAAATTACATTTTATTTTTGGGTATATTAGGGGGAAAAGTTGTGTTTTTAATTAGTACACATAAATCAGAATGGAGTTTGCTTTATAATAATTCCTTTTTTTGAAACAGATTCAAGATTTTTGGAAAGTTACCACTGATTTCTTTAAGAATCTCAGACAAAAAACTGCAAGGAATTCTGGAATTGATTGAAAGCATTCCGAAACCCACACCTGCAACTGAAACATATGCCCCTGCCAAACCATTTCAGGTAATGTTTTTACAGAATTGATAAAAATGCAAATTAAAGAAACTGGACAACTTTACCCACAAATTGTGGGTAAAATAATTCATTTTCAAGAGACCTTTAAAAATTAGATTTTAGCGGCGCCTGGGTGGCTCAATCAGTTAAGTATCCAACTTGATCTCAGCTCAGGTCTTGATCGCAGGGTTGTGAGTTCAAGCCCCGTAATGGGCTCCATGCTCGAAATGGAGCCTGCTTTAAAAAAAAAAAAGTTGGGGCACCTGGGTGTCTCAGTTGGTTAAGTGTCCAATGCTTGATTTCAGCTCAAGTCATGATTCGGATTGTGAGATTGAGCCCTGCATCGGGCTCTGCACTGGGCATGGAGCCTGTTTAAGATTCTCTCTCTCCCTCTCCCCGCTGCCTCCCGACTCCATGTTACTCTCCACCTCTAAATAAATTTTTTTTTTGACATTGTAAAAGAGAAAATGATGAGAGAATAAAAGGTGCAAATTTTAAAGAAAATTACCTGATAAGTCTGCCTTTCTTCACTAGTCTGGCTTGTAGTCACTCTCCTCAGTGGTAACGCAGTTAACTACTACTTCTCTGGTTTCCCAGAAATGTTTATGGCATACACTATGGCATGCTCATGTGTGTACATATACACATGTGCTCTTATGTCTTCAAATTTCCATAAATTGTATCATTATACTTACTGTTCTGAACCTGTATTTTTTTCACCATTATCATATTTTATATACTTTACAGAGATCTTCATATTAGCATGTACAGATCTGCCTTTTACTTTAGAGCAATATAGTATGGAATTGTGCAAGTGTAACATCATCCCCTTTTGATGCACATTGACATTGTTATGAGTGCTCACAGTTCTGTCCTACTGCTTTCAGCTTCCATGTACATATATTTGGGTATATTTTTATCCGTTGGATAAATTCATACACGTGGAATTGCTTAGTGAATTTTAGATTTTCATGAACTTTGCCAAATTTTCTTTTTTAAATTGAGTACCAATTTATAGTCCCACCAGCAGTAAATGAGTGTTTGGTTTTCTGTTCTCATTAGTCTTAAGTATTAATTTAAAATTTATTCTATTGGGACGCCTGGGTGGCTCAGTTGGTTGAGCGGCTGCCTTCCGCTCAGGTCATGATCCCAGCGTCCTGGGATCGAGTTCCGCATCGGGCTCCTTGCTCGGCGGGGAGCCTGCTTCTCGTTCTGCCTCTGCCTGCCACTCTGTCTGCCTGTGCTCGCTTGCTCGCTCTCCCTCTCTCTCTGACAAATAAATAAATTTTTAAAAAAATTAAAAAAAAATTTTTAAATTTATTCTATTAAGTGAAAAAATGTTATATTGCGGTTTTGATTTGCATTTACAAGTAGCATAGGACTTATGTTCATGAGTTTATTGGGTGTTTGACTTTCTGTTTTTGAAAACTGCTGTGTTTGTCTTTTGTTGTGTTGTGGTTTTGCAATTAAGGAAATTGTTGCTGTTTGTCCTTTACAAACATTTTTTTTCTTTGTTTTTCCTTGGATTCATTTATTTTCGGCCATGCAAGTGTTTGCTTTTTACATGTTCAGAGTTATTAAGGTAGGATGCCTGGGTGGCTCAGTCAGTTAAGTGTTTACCTTTGGCTCAGGTCATGATCCCAGAGTCCTGGGGTCAGGCCCAGAGTCTGTTAGGTTCCCTGCTCAGCAGGGAGCCTGCTACGCCCTCTGCCTACCTCTTTCTCTTTCCCCCTCTCCTCTCTCTCTCTGACAAATACATTAAAATCTTGAAAAAAAAATCATTAAGGTTTTCCTTCATGATTTCTCTCTCTTATTCTATGTACCTTATTTCTTATGAAGAAAATTTCAAAAAGAAGATATCCATTTGGGGGAGTTGGGTGGGTCAGTAGGTTAAGTGTCTGCCCTCAGCTCAGGTTATGATCTCAGAGTCCTGGGGTTGAGTCCGGCATTGGGCTCTTTGCTTAGCGGGGAGTCTGCGTCTCCTTCTTCCTCTGCCCCTTCCCACTCTCCACACCTTGTGCTCTCTCTCTCTCAGATAAATAAATAAAATATTATTTAAAAAATCCAGTCATGTTTTTCTCTCTTTAAACATTTCGATTTCTTTTCATGTTTAACTTTATTTTGAAATAATTTCAAACTTACAGAAAAATTGTAAAAATAGCATAAAGAACTTCATCAAACCCCGTGAGAGGAAGTTGCTGACATTTATCATAACCCTGAGAACAGTAGTGTTTTGTAGTATTTTTTCATAATCTGTTGCGGAGTCTTTTGTTAACAGGTTCTTTTGAAGAGAGGTTTTAAGTTTTGATGAAATCCACTTTGTCAGTATTTTCTTCTGTGGATGAAGGTTTTTATATCCCAACTCTGAAATCTTTGCCTAACACAAGATCAAGATTTTTCCTGTGTTTTATTCTAGAAATTTTGTAGTTTTAGGTTTTTTATTCAGATCCGTGATCCATTTTCTGTTAAATTTTTACATGGTGCATGTGATAAGTTACTGTTTATACATTTGTATTTTTAGTTATTTGTTTCATTTGTTGAAAACACTTCCTTTTTCCATTGAGTTGAGCATTTTTGGGGGGCTCTTTTTACTCCAGTGATATTCCTTTGATTTTTTATCTATTCTCTTGCTGATACTATAATGTCTTATTTACTACATGTCTTCATGGTAAGTATTATATATGCATATATGTATATATGTTTGCATGTATCCCCTTCAGAATATAACGAGAATTTTTCTGGGACTGTCTTGTGAATTTGGTTCTTCCATCAGTTTTATGCTATGTTGATGGCACCTCTGAGTTCTTTCTTGCATAATGCATATTGTGTTTTACACTTTTATTTATGTTTTCTTCTTAAACACGTCTAAGTTTTAGAAAAAGTACTTGGGTAAATGTTAGCTTCATTCTTAGTTATCACTGAAGGCTCAGAGGACTCCTCTCTCCCATCCCCTGAACTTAATCTGTATATCAAAAGGCTGTCAAACCTGTGGTCTACATTAGGTGTTCTTTTTAAAATCAAATGCCTATATAAAAATAGGCTGAGAATATGTAATATGTCTTACACTGAATTTCTGTTAGTGTCAGGCCACACATTTGGCAAACGATTACTACATAAGGTCATCTGTTAATTATTTATATTCAATATTAGCCCAACTCTAGATATTGCATATTTTTATCTTTAATCCTTATCACAAGCCAGCAAGTATTAACAGTCATTATTTTGCCCAGGGAACAGACTCTTAGTTTTAATACTTTGCTAAGATCATAAAGCTTGTAGCTTTTAGCTTGCAGAGCCAAATTTTGAATTCAGATTTCTTTTTCTCTCTTTCTTTAAACAAATCTACAGCCCTACAGCTGACATTTTTTCTGCTCTTTTCATGCTGCTTTCTATATAAATGACATCCTAATCTGCAGTGCGTTTATTTTCCACCTTTTCCAGTTTTCTAAGAAAGTTCATTCCAAAATACTAGGTCATTACTAAGACTTGTAATTTAACTTGAAGGGGTTTCATTGGTTAGATAAAGAAAAGTTTTTTAAACAAAGAATCACCCCTTCATGGATAACTTGTTTGCCTTGTCTCAGAAATAGAGTTTCAGTCACAGGTCTGAAAGATCTTAACACCTAAAGATCTCTTGAAGCTAGATGTTCCTGCTCATTTACTATAATTTTATTTATCTTCTTAATTTTTATTTCAGCTTTATTAAGGTACAGTTGACAAAACTATAAAATATTAATGTGTACATTTGTTGGTTTAATACATGTATATGTTGTGAGAGGATTTAACCTGTCTAGTTAATTAACACATCCATTCTTCACATACTTGTTTTTGGTGAGAACATTTAGTTCTACTCTCTCAACAGATTCCTGTTACTCAGTACAGTGTTGTTGATTATGGTCACCATATCTTATATTAGATCCTCAGCCTTAACTGGCCTCGAAGCTGAAAGTTTGTACCCTTTTACTAACTGCTCCCTATTTCCTCCACTCTATAGCCCCTGGCAACCACTTCTGTACCCTTGCTAGGAGTTTGACCTTTTTGTTGTTAGATTCCACTTATAAATGATACTGTGCAGTATCTTTCTCAGTCCTGCTTATTTCACTTAGCCTCATGTCCTCAAGTTCCTTTTATGTTGTCACAAATGACAGGATTTCCTTCTTTCTCATGGTTGAGTGATTTACATTATACATATAAATGTGTGTGTGTATATATATAATACATATTGTATATATTATATAAATGTCATATAAATATATATATATGTATTATATAAATGCCATACTTTTATTCATTCACCTGTTTGATGGACACTTTTCCCACATCTTGGCTATTGTGAATAATGCTGCAGTAAACATGGGCATGCAGATCTCTCTTTGATATTCTGTTTTCATTTCCTTTGGAAAAATCAGGAAACTGAGATTTGTGGATTACATGGTAGTTCTAGTTTTAGTTTCCTGAGGAACCTGCCCACTATTTCCTTGGTGGCTGCACCAATTTATATCGCAGGATTTCCTTTCTCTACACATCCTCTCCAATACTTGTTACCTGTTGTCTTTTTTTTTTTTTCCCCTTTTTTTTTTTTTTTAAGATTTTATTTATTCATGAGAGGAGGAGAGAGAGGCAGAGGTTGAAGTAGGCTCTCTGCGGAGTATAGAGCCTGATTGGCACTCTATCCCAGAACTCTGGGATCATGACCTGAGCCAAAGGCAGACGCTTAACCAACTGCGCCACCCAGGTGCCCTTTTTTCAGGTTTTAACACTTTTTATTTGCAAATTAAAAATGGTGCATTGCAATAATTAAAATCATTTCAACAACAACAAAAAAATGGCCCTGTGATTAAACCCCATAAACCCTGTTTACAGCCTATGAGATGTGTCGGGTCAGCTTGGTTTTTACTCTAGATTTTACTGTTTTCCCACCCAGCATCTTCCTTCACCAACATGCGAGTTCTTTTCCTTTCCTGCCAGCCAGCTGGCAGATGGGAGTGGCAGACCTAGCCTTTGTTATCAGTATAGTCTTTTAAACTTGATCCAGCCTCTTTGCATGTTACAAAGTTAAAGAGCTAAAAGAAGTAAAATAAGGTAATGCTCATAAATGTACAGTGCATGTTGGCAGCACGTGCCCTATTATGATTCTCTTGCTTGCTTCTCCTGTTCATTTGTTTCTCCTATTTTTCTACCTTCTTTGATACTGGTGTATTGAATTTCTCAGTCCCAGCCATATCAGGTTTGTCAGACATGGTTGCAGAGGAGGGAGAGTGTGCTGCACAAGCAAGTGAAGTCTGGTCTGGGCAGTAGCTGTGCTGGGTCTGTTGTCTTTTTGATAATGGCCATCCTAACAGATGTTGGCTGGTATCTCATCATTTTGATTTGCATTTCCCTTATTAGTACCGGGCATCTTTTCATGTGTCTGTTGACCGTCTGTATGTCTTCTTTGGAAAATGTCCATTTCCTTTTTTTTTTTTTTCCCCCTGTCCATTTTTTAACTGAATTGTTTGCTGAGTTGAATGAATTCTTCATATGGTTTAGATATTAATCCCTTATCAGATATATTATTTGCATGTATTTTCTCCTATTCAGTTCATTACCTTTTCATTTGTTTCCCTTGCTGTGCAGAAGCTTTTTAGTTTGAGGTAGACCCACTTGTTTATTTTTGCTTTTGTTGTCTTTGCTTTTGAAGTCTGATCCAACAAATCATTGCCAAGATTGCTGTTAAGGAGCTTACCTGCCTATGTTTCCTTTAGAGGCTTTATGGCTTCAGGTCTTCCATTCAAGTCTGCAATCCATTTTAAGTTGATTTTGTGGATGAGAAAGGAGTCCAGTTTTATTCTTTTGCATGTGGCTGTCCACTTTCCCTAGCACCATTTATTGAAGAAACTGTCCTTTCCTTATATATTCTTGGCTCCTTTGCCAAAAATTGATTGTTAACTCATAGGTTCTTTCCTGGCCTCTCATTTTAGTTCCACTGATTTGCGAATCTGTTTTTTGTGTTGGTGCCATACTGTTTTGATTACCTTAGCTTTGTAATAGAGCTTGAACTTAGGAAGGCTTTGTTCTTAAGATTGCTTTGGCTATTCAGGGTCATCTAGATGTTAGGATTATTTTTTCTACATTTGTATAATACATTACTCGACTTCTGATAGAAATTGCATTGAATCTGAAGATTGCTTTGAGTAGTGTGTGCTTTTTAACAATACTGCTTTTTGCAGTCCTTAAGTGTGAAATATCTTTTCATCTATTTGTGTCTTCAGTTTCTTTCATCAGTGTTTTATAGTTTTCAGGGTACAGATTTTTCTCCTCTTTGATTAAATTTATTCATAGGGATTCTTTTTGATAGAGTTAAAAATGGTAATTCTTGAAATCAGATAATGTGACATCTAAATTGTTTGCTTTTCCTAAATAGTTTCCACTAGTTCTTCCCCTTTCCTGATAACTTTTAGAATCAGCTTTTCAGTTTTACAAAAAGATTTTGCTGGTGATTTTATTGTATTACCAATTTGGGGAGAATTGACCTTTTAATAATATTGAATCTTTCAGTCCATTAACATGATACATCTTTTATTTAGGTCTATTTAGTTTAGGTTGGTTTTTTTTTTTTTTTTAAGATTTTATTTACTTGACAGAGAGACACAGCGAGAGAGGAGATACAAGCAGGGGGAGTGGGAGAGGGAGAAGTAGGCTTCCCATCGAGCAGGGAGCCCAATGTGGGGCTTGATCCCAGGATGCTGGGATCATGACCCAAGCTGAAGTCAGACACTTAATGACTGAGCCACCCAGGGGCCCCTATATAAGTTTTTTCATAAGTATTTTGTAGTTGAAATGTACATGTGCTTCACATGTTTTGGTGTTCTGTGTCCTCTGAAAATCTACATATTGAAACCTTAACCCTAGTAGCTCAGAATGTTGCTGTATTTGGAGATAGGACCTTAAAAAGTGGTTAAGTTAATATGAGGCCATTAGAGTGGGTCGTAATGCAGTCAGTTTGGCATCTTTATGAGAAATAGAAATTCGGACACAGAAAAAGACACTAGGGATGCACATGTACAGAGAAAACGCCATGGCGGGAGCAGGGGTGCATCAAGGAGGGTAGACATCTGCAAGCCTAGGAGAGTGGCCTCAGTCAAAACAAATGATGCCAACACCTTGATCTTGAACTTATCTTTCTGAACTGTGAGAAAATAAATTTCTGTTGTTTAATACCTCCAGTCTATGGAATTTTGTTACGGCAGCCCTTGAAAACTAATACAGGTTTTGGTACCAGAAAGTGAGGTGGTGTTGTAACAAATATGTTGTAGTAGGTTTAGCACTGGATAATAAGTAGAATGTGAAAGGGGGTTTTCAGGCAAGGTGATCCTTGTTATAAAGTGGGAAAGAACTTGGCTGAATTGTTTTCTAGTGTAGAACTTGTAAGTGATGAATTTGGATATTTATTTGAGATATCTAAGTAAACTGTTCAAGACATGGTCTTATTTTTTCCTAATTGCTTATAGTAAAATGCAAGAAAAGATAACATTTTTAATAAGGATTTGTTAAATCAGTAACAGAACTTAAAGATTTGGAAAGTGCTCAGCCTATCCATATTGCAAAAAATGGAGAATTATATTAGAAAACCAGGGGTATTTGCACAAACACTTGATAAAGACATGTGACTCATGGCTTTAATCCACTCTCTCCCCAAAGCCAGGAATAGAGATGGGGCTCTACCAGCTGAAGTACTACCAGCTTAGACTAAAGAGGGCAGAGTCAGGACAAAATGAAGAAAATCCCTTGAAGTTGTGGGATACTACAGGGTAGGACAGTAGGCCATCCAGCTGGGAATGTGCTTTATTCTTCAGTAAAAGGGAAAAGAATAATCTTGAAAGCTAGTCTGAGATCCACAGTGGTGCCATTACCAACATGGGCTCAATAGGTATGGGTTTTGGGGGCTAAAGTTCCCTCCTGGATTTCGAGAATAGTTACACTTTCTTGGTTTCAGTGGGTCATTCTGCTACTTAGTGGCAGGAGTGTAGTTAGTCTCTCTTTTTTAAGATTTTTTTAAAATTTATTTGACAGAGATCACAGGTAGGCAGGAAGCAGGTGGGAGCTTCCTGATGTGGGGCTCGATCCCAGGACCCTAGGATCATGACCTGAGCCGAAGGCAGAGGCTTTAACCCACTGAGCCACCCAAGCACCCCTAGTCTTATCTTATTAGGTATGATAATAGCTGTCACTTTTTCCATCTTATTTCCTAGGTTGAGGGAGGTATTCTTTTATTCCTAGTTAGCTGATAGTTTTATTTGTATCAGGAATATTTGTAGCATTTTATGGAATGCTTTTGCTGCTTTCGTTGTAATCATACAGTTTTCTTCTTTATTCTTTCAATATGATAAATTACATTGATTCTTGAATGTTGAGCTAGCCTTGCATTCCTAATATAAGCCTCATTTGTTCATGATATATTATCCTTTTAGTACAGTGTTGGATTTATTTGCTAATTTTTTGTTAAGGATTTTTGTATTTATGTTCATACATTATCGTGGTTTATACTTGTTAGATGTTTGCATATGATATCAGAGAAAGTCCAGCCTTGTGAAATGAATTGGAAAAGGTTTCCCTCTTCTCTTACTTTACAAGATTTTTTGTAAAGAGTAGATACTATTTCTGTCTTAAATACCAGTGAAGCCATCTGTGCGTAGAGTTTCTTTATTGAAAGACTTTGAAATTGTTTCATTTTTACTGGACTGTATCTGTTTATTCTTGCATAAGCTTCATAAGATTTTCTCTGTTAAGGAATTAACAATTAACAATTAACCTTGTTTCATCCAAGGTGTTGAATATGTGGAAGTAAGGTTGTTCCTAACATGTTCTTATCCTTCAGATGACTTTAGGATCCATAATGATACCTCATTCATTTATTATCTAGCTCTTTTCAGATCCAGAATTTCTCCTTGAGTTCTTCTTAAAATTTCTCTCTTCATTAATGTTTTCTTTTTTAAGATTTTATTTATTTGTCAGAGCAAAAGCCAGGGGGTGGGCAGCAAAGGGATCGGGATAAGCAGGCCCCTCACTGATCAGGGACTGATGCAGGGCTGATGTAGGACTCGATCCCAGGACTCTGGGATCATGACTTGAGCCAAAGGCAGGCATTAACTGACTTAGCCACCCTCATTTCTATTTGTTATGACATCATTGTTGGAATTTCCTTTAGCTCTTTCTCCATGGTCCTTCTTAGCTTTCTGAGCATATTTGAGGCATTAAAAAAAAGTCATTTTTTCATAAGTCTAGTGCCTTACTTCCTCCTGAACTGTGCTTGCTAATTTTGTCTGTGTTATGGGCCGTTCTTATGTGTTTCTTTGCATTGATTGTCCCATTTTGTAATCAGACAAAGGAATTATGAGAAAACTATAGACATGTATGTTCATCAGCATAGATACAAAAATCCTTAAAAAATACTACAGCCAAATAGTATGATATATTATAAGCAAATCCATTTACCTTATGACAACAAAAATGGTTCACCAGTCAGTGTAATTAATCATATTCACGGAATAAAGGAGAAAAGGTCCATGATCATCTCAATAAATGAGGAAAAAGTATTGACAAAACCCAACAATTATTCATGGTAAAAACTTCTTAAAAAATTTTGAGAGAGAGCACAAATGAGCAAGAGAGAGCACAAGCCAGAGAGAGGGAAAGGAAGAGAGAAGCAGACTCCCTGCTGAGCAGGGAACCTGATTGTGGGCTTGTTCCCAGGACCATAGGATCCAGACCTGAGCTGAGGGCAGATGCTTAACCCACTGGGCCACCCAGGAGCCCTGATGATAAAAACTCTTAAATGGGGAATAGAAGAGTTTCTTCAACCTCATAAAGGACATACAGGAATAACCTGTAGCTAATATTGTATTTAATTTGAAAAAGACGGAATGCTTTCCCTGTAAGATCTAGAATAGTTCAAGAGTACCTTTTCTCACCACCTCTATTCAAGTTGATAGTGAATGTTCTAGCTTCTGCAAAGAAATCAAGAAAAAGACAGGATTAGGAAGAAAAAGTAAAACTATCTTTATTTGCAAGAAATGATCATTCATGCAGAAAGTCCTAAGGAATGTAGAAAAATATCACTAATAATGTATCTTGCAAACTTGCTATTATCAATGTATATAATTGTTTCTAAAAGTGAAAATATTCCATTCATAACAACATTAAAAAGGGCTAAATACTTAAGAAAAAATTAACAATAGAAGTACAAGACCTGTAAACCTTAAACTGCAGAACATTTCTGAAAACAAAGAAAACCTAAACATTGAAATGATATGCATAATCAAGGAGTGGAGGCCTGACCTCATTGAGTTGCCAGTCTTCTCCAATGTCTCTAGATTTCTCACCACCTCAATCAGAATATGGAAGATTTCTCTTCTGGAAATTAACAAGCTAATAATAAAAGTATATACAGTAATGTAATGGACACATATTAGTCAAAACAATTTATTATTTTTAATATGAATTCCAGCATAGTTAACATACACAGTGTTTACATTAATTTCAGGTGTACAATACAGTGATTCAGCACTTCCCTGTATTACTTTGTGTTCTTGAAGATAAGTGTACTCTTAACCCCCTTCATCTATTTCAAAGCCACCCCCCCCCCCCCATTATAACCGCCTGTTTGGCCTCTGTAAGAGTCAGTTTTTTGGTTTGTCTCTTTCTTTTCCTTTGTTTATTTCTTAAATTCCACATGGGAGTGAAATTATGTGGTATTTCTTTCTCTGGCTTATTTCATTTAGGACCGTACTCTCTAGATCCATCCATGTTGTTGCACATGGCAAGATTTCATTCTTCTTTATAGTTGAATAATACTGTGTTGCCCATACATACCACATCTTTATCCATTCATCTATTGATGGAAACTTTAGGTTGTCTTCATAATTTTAGCCAAAACAATTTTAGATAAGAATAATATTCGAGGTTTTCTAATATTTGATTTCAAGGTTTATTTTATAGCTACTTTATTAAAGTGGTTTTTTTTAGGATGGGAATAGACATGTAGATCAATTAAGTAGAATAAAGCTTGGATATAAATGTACACTATAATACATGGTTAAGGTATATTTGATATCATAAAAAGATGCCAACCCAAATAAGTGGGGGAAATGTGATAGTTCTTTCAATAAATGATTTTGAAATAACTAGATTTCTGGAGTTGTTATATAATCTGGAGACATGTTCAAGGATGCTTATGGTAGCACTGTGAGTAAAAGCAAAAAATCTGTAAACAATACAAATATTTATCAACAGTGTAGTGGGTAAATAAGTATTGCAAATATGCAGTATAGTAAGGTAGTGAGAATGAGTGAACAATCAATTATGTGTAAAATTTAAACATTGTTTTGTAGAAGAATGTCTTGGCATATTTATGATACTCCTTTTTTGTACAGTTTAGAAAGAAACAGAAGATAAAGAATGTTAAAGAATGTTAGAGAATCATTAATAAGGTGTAAAAACAAGTAAATTAAAGTGAAATTGTGATCAGTTGTAGGGAATATAATTGAGGAGAATCACATGAGATGCTTCTAGGTATGGGTATAGTGCTGCTTAGAATGTTTTTCTTAGTTTTTGGTCTGGGTAGAAGATTCAGGTATGTCTTACTATTTTATCACATTGGATTTTATATTTTTATGTGCCATATTTCTCTAAGCAGTAAAAAAGTCAATTTAGTGAAATGTTTTTCAAAAAATGAAAAGTAAAACTGTGAACTTTGCATCTCTCTAGGTTTTAATTATCGGGATTGGTTATTTCCTGTGAATGTCCTGATAGGTTTTCTTATTTAGTGAGACATTGAGTTAACATTGTATCAAAGATCTTTTCCTACTCAAAGCCTGTCAACAAGAAAATTAATATAATAGTTCTGTGATTTTTATTTAGCCTTGAAATTGTAAAACCACTTCTTGAAATCTGTATTTTATAATTTACTTTCCTAATTCAGACTGGATTTTTTTTTCTTAGTTCAAAGTGGGATTTTTTTTTCTTTGTCAAAATTGTCTTAGGACTTTGAATAAAAATCTTTGTGCTAATTAACAGTGAATTACTTTTCTTCCAGATGCAAAGGTCCACTTCTGTGGGAACAACACAGATTTCACAGAAAATGCTTCCTTTCTTGGAACTTCCATGTGTTGATGATGGTAAAATAAACTGGTTTAGGAAGTTTTCTGTACTAAAATGTATTATGAATGTAATTTTCATTTTGAGATTATATAAAAAATTGCAGGCAATAGCAGATATGTATATGTTTTCCAGAAATTTTCACTAAAATTCCTTTAAGATAATAGAAGTGGGATGTTCCTTAAAGTTGCTTTTGCAACAGGAATTTTTGGTAAATAAAAGTAAAACTCGTGATCTCACAAAATCTACTCATAAGTTAATCTTCTTTATCTTCCTTTGAGCTAGGAGCCCCTATGAAACTCTATGGATTATGTAATTTATAATGTTGCTTAGTTATTTGGAGAGTCTTGTTATAGTAAAATTTTAGTTTTATTTTTATATTTTCCTCATATTATTAAACAACAAAAAAATCAGGCCTTAATACCTACATTCACACGTGAAAAGTGGTAAATATTTTGACACCAGATACCTGCTTTTCTTGGGCACATTGGAAAGAATTTTTTTAAGCCTATTTTTAAGGCCTTAAAAATTGCTTAATTGTAAGTAACTGAAGTTACCATGTCAATCTTCAGTTTTCTAGAGAACATTTTTCTTTCTCTGTGGGTAAGGGGCGGGAAGGAAATGTTTGTGAGATCATCTGCCCTAAATTCAGTTTTTGGTTGTTAAGGATATATACTTGATAGTTTTAGTTTCCTTTAAATCTTTTTTTAATGATTTTACTAGTTTTGGAGTTGTTTTTAATAGCAAATTCTAGAAATTTATTGTATATATATGTATATATACACACACAGACACACACACGCACACATACACAATTGATCTCCGTTTCTTCATCCAAACCTCAGGGTCTGCTTTGTGCTTTTAATATTGCAGATTTTGTAACTCAGCCCTATTTTTGTTACCCAGGTAGAACAAGCTATTTAGTTTGTTCCTTTGAAAATTCATGTTGCATGTAATCATTGGCATTGGCATTTGCTATAAACTTTTCTTTTGCAGGGCACCTGGGTGACTCAGTCAGTTGAGCATCCAACTTTGATTTCAGCTCAGATCATGACCTCAGGGTCATGAGATCAAGCCCTGCATTGGGGGAGCCCAGCATGGAGCCTACTTAAAATTCTCTCCCTCTGCCCACTGGTGCATGCACATTCTCTCTCTCTCTCAAACATAAAAAATAAAATTTTTGTTTGCAGTTTTATACTGATGACTTTAAAAGGTGATGTTCATTAATCTAAAGGTGAACTTTGTATTTTCTATGTTTTTTGTCATCAAAAATGTTATTTTCAGACATAAGCTCTATCATTTTCTCATCTTTTTATTTAAATCTTGAACTATTTAGATTGCTAATGTATTAGTATTCATATTTACCTCAGAAAAATTATAAAAATGTTATTAAATCAGTCATTTTGATTATTGACTTAAATAATATTCTACAATATTTAGATTCAGAGGAAGAATTTTTTGATGCACCGTGTAGTCCCTTGGATGAACCTCCTCAATCTCCCTCTGAACTTCAGAGTTATCAGCCAAAGAAGTTTCAAAAGCTGTATTGTTCAAAAAATGTGATTCAGTGTAAAATAAGATTTGAAGTGCCAGAGGTATGTACCATGGTAAAATTAATATGGTTTCTTTAAATTGTCATTGCTGCTATTCATTGTATTTCTATAGTCTCATTACTAACATGTACTCCTGTTTCATTCAGTTTAAGCTGAATCCAGATGTTGCTATGTGATTTTTCCTCCCCTTTCTTTGAAGATTAATTTTCTTAGTCACAGGTTAGGAGTTTAGATCATATGTTATGGTTATTTGATACATATTTATTAAAAACAGTTTGTACAACATAAATGAATATTTATGTGTGATATAAAATCTTTCCTAAATTTTAAGTACAGATTGTACAAATACCTCATATCTTCATTTATAACCAATATCTACATAAATAATTTTTTATTTTGGTAGTGGTAGTGTCTTTTTTCTTTTTTCTCTAGGTTTTGATTCAGTTTTACCACCTTGTTGGAGATTGTGAACTACCTGTGGTAGAGGTTGATGTTTTAGGATTGGGCACAGATGTGGAATTTAGAACATTTGATTTGAAAGCAAATGCCTTTTTGAAAGAGTTCTGCCTAAAATGTCCAGAATACTTTGGTAAGCATCTCAGTTTTCTTAAAGTAATAAACTTTTATTGTTTGACTCCCTACTAGAGAGTTTAAAATTCTCTAGGCTTTTAATCAGTACATTTATTAAAACATCCTCAAAGAAATACTATATTATGAATTGGTTGTCAGTTTTTATCTTATACTTGGAAATCTAAAAAGGTAGATCAAAGACAAAATGAAGATTCCTTTTCATAAAGGAAAATAAAATGGACCTGGTTTAATTTTAAATCTAACTCAATACTACAATGCTGGATTAGTTTCCTATTGATAATGTAACAGTTTACCACAGACTGAGTGTCTTCCAACCACCAAAATTTGTTATCTGTTATTCTGTTAATCAGTAGTTTGACATAAGTCTTAACAGGTAAAAATCAAAGTGCCAATTAGAGTTCCTGTATGGAGAATCTAGGGGAAGATCCATTTCCTCGCCTATTCAGTTGTTTCTAAAACTCATTTCCATGTGGTATAAGTCTGCTTCCTGCTACTAACAGGTAAGGACTGGCCTTAACCCCCACAGGCCTAAGTCCTTGCATTTGGTTCTCTATATCTCAGAACCAGGACAGGGTGATAGATCCTTCTCTGTTGTCATCTCTGATGTCAGTCCAAGCTAATTTCCTCTTTACCTAATTGCCTTTGCAAAGACCCTTTTGCTATATAAGGTAACTATTCTCAGGTTTAGGCAGACATAACGTGGATGTTCTTGAGTGGCAGGGCATAACATTATTTTGTCTACTATAAACATTTTATATCCCATAATCATAATGGATGTATTATACCTTGGATAGTATATCCATTTACTTTGTTAGGCATTTAGGAGAGGGTATTATGTATATTCCTTTGTATTTTTGGATTTATTCTAAATGGTTGTTGGAATGATTTAGATAATTTATTTCTAATGTGAATGCCTTTATTTCTTTTTCTGGCCTAATTGCTCTGGCTAGGACTTCCAGTACTATGTTGAATAAAAGTGACAAGAGTAGGCACCCTTGTCTTGTTCTTGATTTAGAATAAAAGCTTCCAACTTTTACGATTGCATAGGATGTTAGCTATGGGCCTGTTATATGTGGTCTTTATTATATTGAGGAATGTTCCCTCTCTACCCACTTTGTTGAAAGTTTCTGTGTAAATGGATGTTGAATTTTATCAAATGCTTTTCTTCATCCATTGAGATCATAATATTTTTATACTTCATTTTGTTAACATAGGCTATCACATTGATAGGTTCGTGGATGTTAAACCATCCTTGGAATAAATTCTGCTTACTTATGATGTATGATCCTTTCAATGTATTGTTGAATTTATTGTGCTTATATTTTGTTGAGGATTTTTTTTTTTAAGATTTTATTTATTTATTTGACAGAGATCACAAGTAGGCAAGAGAGGCAGGCAGGGAGAGAGAGGAGGAAGCAGGCTCTCCGCGGAGCAGAGAGCCCAATGTGGGGCTCGATCCCAGGACTCTGGGATCATGACCTGAGCCGAAAGCAGAGGCTTTAACCCACTGAGCCACCCAGGCGCCCTTTGTTGAGGATTTTTGCATCTATGTTCATCTAAAATCAATTGGCCTGTGTCTGGATTTGGTATTAGGATAGAGCTTGACTTGTACATGAGTTTGTAAGTGTTTCCTCCTATTTTTCAGAAACATTTCATTAAAATTAGTATTAATTCTTCATTTACTATTTGGTAGTACTCATCAGTGAAGCCGTCTGGTCCTGGACTTTTTGTTTTTTGGGAGGCTTTTGATTACTGATTCAATTTCTTTATAAATAATTGGTCTATGTGTGTTTTGTATTTCCTGGAAGGTTGTATGTTTCTAGGAATTTATCCATTTCTTTTTATTTTCCTTAATTATTTTTATTCATGCAATTTTTTCCTGTAAATTTGAAATTAATTACAAATAAAAAGTTAAAAAAATATACAATGCTTTACTTTCTGAGCTCAGTTATATATATATACATATATGTTTTAATATTAAGTTAAATATTAAAAGTTTATATGTTTAATATTATAATCTAAACCAGATTTATATACCTTTTTTTTATTCAAACCTATACTTTATTTTTTAACTTTGAAACATGTCTTCATTTTTTTTTTT
>PISX010009863.1:0-10030 GCA_004024625.1 Mellivora capensis | reverse complement strand
TAATTTGGGGTTTCATTTGTTCTTTTTCTAGTTCTTTGAGGTATAAAGTTAGATTGTTTGAGTTTTTTGTTTCAAGAGGTAGGCATTGCTGTTCTTTGCCCTCTTAGAAATACTTTTGCTGCATTTCATAAATTTTGGTATATTTTATTTATGTTCTTATTGGTCCAAGGTATTTTTTTTCTTTTGATTTCTTTGTTGACTGGTAAAAATTGTCAGTATCTGCAGTAATTCTTTGTAGATCCAAATAGTAAAACTGTCACTATTTGCAGGTGACATGATATTATATATAGGAAACCTTAAGGACTCCACCAAGATGCTGTTAGATCTAATCAGTAAATTCAGTGATGTTGTAGGATAGCAAAATACAAAATTCTTTTGGGTTTCTATACACTATGAGAGGGAGAAGTTAAGAAAACAATCCAACAATTTGCAATTCCATCAAAAAAATAAAATGCATAAGAATAAAATAAAGGAGGTGAAAGACCTTTATACTGAAAATTATAAGAGTGTTGAAAAAAAAGACAAATAGGTAGTCTGTGCTTATGTATTGGAATAATTAACATGGTAAAGTGTTTATATTATCCAAAGCAAGTGTAAAAATTCAATGCAATCCCTATCTAAATTTCAGTGACGTTTTGCACAGAAATAGAAAAAGCAACTCTAAATTGGTGCTAGGAAAACTGGGAAGCCATATGCAAAAGAATGAAACTGGACTATGACTACTATCTTACATAATCCACAAAAATTAAAATGAATTAAAGGCTTAATGGAAGGCCTGAAACTATAAAACTCCTGGAATTAAATATAGGCAGTAAGTGCCTTTACCTTAGTCTTGTGTTGATTATTTGGGTCTGATTCCAGATGCAAAGTCAAGAATAAACAAGTAGGACTACATTAGACCAAAAATGTTCTGCACAGCTAAGGAAGCCATGAACCAATTGAACCATTCCTACTGAATGGGAGAAGATACATGCAAATCACAAATCTGATCAATGGCTAATACCTAAAATATATAAAGAATTTCTACAATTCAATAAGCAGAAGACCAATTCAGAAAAAAAAAAAAAAGGCAGAGGATCTGAATAGACATTTTCCCCAAAGAAAACATAAAGGTGGTTAACAGGTATATGAAGAGGTGCTGATATCACTATTTATTGGGGAACTGCTGCTCGAAACCACAATGAGATATGATCTCACATGTATCAGAGTGGGTATAATCAAAAAGACAAGAACTAACAAGTGTGGGTGAGGCTATGGAGAAAAGGAAACCCTTGTGTACTATTGTAAGTGTAAATTAATGCAAACATTATAGAAGACAGTATGTAGGTTCCTCAAAAATTAAAAATAGAATATCATATGATCTAGCAATTCCACTTCTAGGTATTTTCCCAAAGAAAATGAAGACACTAACTTGAAAAGAGAAATGTACTCCATGTTCATTGCAGCACTGTTTGTAATAGCCAAGATATGGGAAAAACCTAAGTGTAGTCAATGAGTGAAAACCTAAAAGATGTGAAATTTTTATTCACACACATAAAAAATACACAAAGGAATTCTTTTCATCCATAACGAAGAATGAAATCTTGCCATTTGTGACAACATTCATGGACCTTGAAACATTATACTAAGTGAAATAAGTCAGAGAAAGATAACATCTGATCTGACTTATGTGGAATATAAAAAAAATAAAATCCAAGCTGATAGGTACATAGAAGATAGGTGGTTACCAGAGGCAGGGGGTGGGGAGAGTTCAGTTGGCATGGGTGAAGGGAGTCCAAGAGATAGAAAAAAAATTCCAGTTATAAAATAAATCAGGAGAATATAAAGTATAACATAATGGTTATAGTTAACATACCAAATTGCATATTTGAAAGCTGCTGATAGTAAATCTTGAAAGTCCTCATCACAACGAAAAATAAAATTTTTTCTAGCTATCTATGAGGACAGATATTTAACTAGACTATTGTGATGCTCATTTCTTAATATATACAAATATTGAATCATTCTGTTTTATACCTGAAGCTAATACAATGTTATGTGTGACTTAATTTAAAAAAGAGAACTGATGTAGTAGGTTAATTTTAATTTTATAAAGCTTTTTTATAACAGAAGAACATTGTATATGATTAGAAATGACATTAAAAAATTTTAGTGACCTATTTTTGAAGCAATTTTTGCTTTACAGTGCGATTGAGCAGTTCAGGTATAGGGATTTCCCCCTGTACCTTCACGTGCATAACCTCTCCCATTATCAACATCCGCCACCAGAGGAGGACACTTGTTGAGTTCATGTACATTGACACAGTCCACCCCTTGTCCATGGTTTATGTTAGGGTTCATCTTAGTGCTGTGCATTCAAGGGGTTTTGGACACATGTATAATGACATGTATGGAGCATTGTATTATCATGTGCAGTGGTTCCGCTGCTCTAAAAATCCTCTGTATTCCACCTCTTCGCCCTTTCCTGTCCTGCCGCTCCTCCTGGCAACCACTGAGCTTTTTTACTGTATCTCTAGTTTATCCTTTTCCTGGAATGTCACATAGCTGGGATCATACCAAATACAGCCTTTCAGAATGACTTTTTTCAGTTAGTAATATGTATTTATTTCCATATCTTCTCATGACTCAACAGCTTACTTCTTAGTACTGAATAACATTTCATTGTATGTTGTACCACAGTTTGTTTTTCCATTCACTTACTAAAGGACATCTTGGTTGTGCACAGGTTTTGAGAGTTCTGAATAAAGGTTCAATAAACGTCTGTATGAAGGTTTTTGTATGGGCATAAGTTTTCATCTGTTTTAGGTAAATACCAAAGAACATCACTGTTGGGTTATATGGGAAGAATACGTTTAGTTTTGTGTGGAACAATCAGGCGGTCTTCCAAAGGGTCTGTACCTTTTAGCATTCTCATCAGCAATGACTGAGAGTTCCTGTTGCTTCATATCCTCACTAATATTTGATGTTAGTCTCTCTGATTTTGAGCATCCCAATAAGGTATGAAGTGGTATCTCATTGATTTTTTTTAAATTTGCATTTCCTTGATGACCTGTGTAGAGCATCTTTTTCATATGCTGATTTGGATTCTGTAGTTCTTTGGTGAGTTGTCTGTTAAGGTGTTTCAATGGTGTTTGTTTATTTCTTGATTATAAGGGTTCCTTGTATATTTTGGATAACAGCCCTTTATCTGATGTGTCTCTTGCAAATATTTTCTGATCTGTGGCTGGTCTTTTCATTTTATTAGCATTGTTCTTCACAGAACAGGATTTTTAATTTTTTTTTTTAAATTTTATTTATTTATTTATTTGAGAGAAAGGCAGTGAGAGAGCATGAGCGAGGAGAAGGTCAGAGGGAGAAGCAGACTCCCCCGTGGAGCTAGGAGCCTGATGCGGGACTCGATCCCGGGTCTCCAGGATCATGACCTGAGCCGAAGGCAGTCGTCCAACCAACTGAGCCACCCAGGCGTCCCAGGATTTTTAATTTTAATGAAGTCTAAGTTATAAGATTTTTTTTTTTCATGGATCCTATTGGTTTGCCTCTAAAAAGTTACTGTCAAAATGAGGGTATCTAGATATTCTCTTAGGTTATCTTCTTGAAGTCTTCTAGTTGTGCATTTTACATTTGGATCTGTGGTCCATTTTGAGTTGATTTTTGTGAAGGGTATAATCCTTGTGTAGCTACTTTTTTTTTTTTCTCCCTCCCGTGGGTATCCTTTTTTTCCATCATCATTGGTTGAAGAAACTTTGTAAGTGGTGATGTAAGTGGTATTGTGTTTTCAATTCCAAATTCTCCTTTGCCAGTTTGGGTATATAGGAAAGCATTTGACTTATTTATTAACCTTGTATCTTACAACCTTGATTTAATGGCTTATTGGTTCTATGGAGGGTTTTTTGTTGATTCTTCCAAATTTTTTACACAGATGTCATCTGTGAACAAAGTTTTATGTCTTGTTTTGCAAAAATAAGAGAAATACCTTTAATTCTTGTCTTAATGCTTTTGCAGACACAGTTATGATACTGAAAATCAGTAAAAAGGAAAGGACATCTTACCTTGTTCCTTAGTGTGAAAATCTTGAGTTTCTCGAAGTTAAGTATGTAGTTAGCTGCAGGTTTTTAGAAGATATTCTTTATCAAGTTAGGAAGTTCTTTATTCCTAGTTTACTGAGAGTTTTTATCATGAATCGTTGTTGGATATTGTCATATGCTTTTTCTGCATCTGTTTAAATGATCATGTTGTTTTTTCCTCTGTAGCCTATAGATGTCATAGAGTACATCAGTTGATTTTCAAATGTTGAGCCAGTCTTGCAGTTTGGGATAAATTTTACTTGGTCATGGAACACATTTCTTTTTACACTTGGTTGGAATCAGATGTGTGTGTGTGTGTGTGTGTGTGTGTGTGTGTGTTTATGTCTATGTGTGTTGTAGCTGTTGTATCTGTGTTAATGAGAGTTACTTGCCTGCAGTTTACCTTTTTTTTTTTTTTTTAATGCCTTTGTGTTTGTTTTTGTATTAGGGTAATTCTGATTTAATAGAATCAGTTAGCAAGTATTCCTTCTGTTTGTGTCCTCTGAAAGGGATTGTACAGAATTGGTATAATTTTCCTTAAAGGTTTATTAGGATTCACCACTGAACCCATCTGGGCATGGTGCTTTCTTTTCTGGAAAGTTATGAGTTATTGACTTGATTCCTGTAATAGATATGAACCTATTTAGATTGTCTATCCTTATGAAAGTTTGGCAGATTGTATCTGTTTCAAGGAATTGGTACATTTCATTAGGTTATCACTTTTGTGTACAGAATTATTCATAGTATTTTTTTTTGGGCAAAGATTTTATTTATTTATTTGGCAGAGATCACAAGTAGGCAGAGAGGCAGGCAGAGAGGGAGAGAGGGAAGCAGGCTCCCCGCTGAGCAGAGAGCCCGATGCCGGGCTCGATCCCAGGACCCTGGGATCATGACCTGAGCTGAAAGCAGAGGCTTTAACCCACTGAGCCACCCAGGCGCCCCTCATAGTATTCTTTTAACTATCCTTTTAATGTTCACCATTATTTCTCCTCTTTTATTTCTAATATTAGTAATCTGTGTTCTCTTTTTTTCTTAGTTAACCTGAGTAGAGGCTTATCAATTTTATCGATCTTTTCAAAGAAATTTTTTAGTTTCCTTAATTTTTCTAATGATTTGTTTTCAGTTTCCTTGATTTTGATCTACTTTTTATTATTTCTTTTGCTTAATTTGGATTTACTTTGCTCTCTTTTTCTAGTTTCCTAAGGTGGAAGCTTTTAAGTTATTGATTTATATCTTTTCTAACAAATACATTCAATGTTATATATCCTTGTAAGCAGTGCTTTTACTGTATATAGCCCACAAATTTTGTTAAGGTCTGTGTTCATACTTATTTCTAATGTTTTTAAATTTCTTTTGAGATTTCTTTTACCCATGTATTATTAAAAGTGTTTATTCTCCAAATATTTTGGAATTTTCTAGCTATATTTCTTAATGATTTGTAGTTCCATTGTGGTCTGATTGCAGACATGTATGATTTTTTACTTTTTAAAATTCAGTAAGGTGTGTTTTATGGCCCAGAATGTGGTCTGTCTTGCTGATTAGTCCATGGGAGCATAAGAAGATGCATTCTGCTATTGTTGGATGGAGTAGTCTATAGATATCCATTATCTCCAGCTGATTAATGGTGTTATTACCAAGTTCAACTATGTCCTTACTGATATTTCTGTCTGCTGGATCTGTCCATTTCTGATGGGGGCTACTGAAGTCTTTAACTATGACAGTGAGTTCATCTGTTTCTCCTTTCAGTACTCAGTGTTTTGCCTCACATACTTTGATGCTTGGTTGTTAGGATGCATACAACTTAAGGATTGTTGTGTATTCATGGAGAATTGACCCCTTTATCATTATATAATACCTTTCATTATCCCTTATAGTTTTTCTTGCTTTGGAGTCTGCTCTCTGAAAATTAACGTAGCTATCTCTGCTTTCTTTTTATTAGTATCTACCTGCAGTATTTTTCTCCATCCATTTGCTTTCAGTGTATATGTGTCTTTATATTTAAAGTGTGTGTGTGTGTGTGTGTGTGTGTGTGTGTGTTTTAAAGATTTTATTTATTCATTTGTGAGAGAGACAGAGCACACAAGCAGGGAGATAGGCAGGAGTAGAGGGAGAGGAGAAGCGGGCTTCTCGCTAAGCCAGCCAGGAGCCTGACGTGTGGCTTGATCCCAGGACCTGGAGATCATGACCTGAGCCAAAGGCAGATGCCTAACCCTTTGAGCCACCCAGGCGCCCCTTAAAGTGTGTTTCTTATAGACAGTTTATAGTTGGGTCTTGTTTTTTTGGTCCACTGTGGCAATCTGCATTTTTAAACTGATGCATTTAGATCATTGATGTCCAAAGTGATTATTAATAGAGTTGGCTTTAAAAAAATTAAAGGTAATAGTGTTTTCCATTTATTTTTGAGACCACATAAATCTGGGTTAGTTGGCTGGCTCACTTCATAGGGCGAGTATGACTTTTGATCTCAGGGTTGTGAGTTCAAACCCCCTGATGGTGTAGATCTCACTTTTAAAAAAATGTATTCTTCTTAACGTGTGTATAAAAGCACTTTGGCTGTCATAGAATCTGATGTTCTTTTGATGGTTAGCTTCTAAATGTTTAAGAGTGAATCAAGTTTGTTTGTTTTTTTAATATTTTATTTATTTGACAGAGATCACAAGTAGGCAGAGATGCAGGCAGAGAGAGAGAGAGAGGAGGAAGCAGGCTCCCTGCCTAGCAGAGAGCCCGATGCGGGACTCAATCTCAGGACCTTGAGATCATGACCTGAGCTGAAGGCAGAGGCTTAACCCACTGAGCCACCCAGGCACCCCAAGTGAATCAAGTTTTAAATGGAAGCTATTTTGTAAAATACTTTAAACTCATGTCAGATTTTTTTCCTCCAGTAGATTGAGGGACTCAATATGAGGGAATCACAGAACTAAACTAAACATAAACATTTGCATCCCAGCTACTATTTATGGGAATTTAGAAAGCCAGAGAATATGTTTATCTCAAGATTTAAGAGGGTCATCCTCTCTGGGAACTCACTCCCAGGCAAAGCTGTCAGTTAACTACTATCATGAAAACCACCCTCCCTTTTTTGAGCCCTGGATTCAATGTGGTCTTGGTATTTAGAAAAGTAAATTAAGTATTGCAGCCTGGAAGCTTAATCATTGGATATGACTTACACATTTCAGTTCCATATTCTACACTTGTTCTGTGGCTCTTGAGAACTTGAGTGTGGTCGACTTTATTATGATGATCTTTTGCTGAGAAAACCGTTATACACAACAGATACAGAGTATTACTTTATGTTTTTTAACATCAAGAAACCACTTGCTCCTGTGATTGGAAAGAAAAGTGAACCAATTTGATAGGGCTCTCTAGCAATCCAGAAGTATTATAGCTGTTTCTTTTTTTTTTTTTTTTTTTAAGATTTTATTTATTTATTTGACAGAGAGAGAGATCACAGTAGACAGAGAGGCAGGCAGAGAGAGAGAGGGAAGCAGGCTCCCTGCTGAGCAGAGAGCCCGAAGCGGGGCTCTATCCCAGGACCCTGAGATCATGACCTGAGCTGAAGGCAGCGGTTTAACCCACTGAGCCACCCAGGCGCCCTGTATAGCTGTTTTCAATTATGTTTATTTTTTGTTTGTTTTCCCAAGAGGGCAGGATAAGAAAACCCTAGCTCACAGAATATTGATACACAGTTGCCACTGCACCTATTTCTGTAATATTTTTGCTTTTGTTTTTTTAGTGGGAGTGGGAGGAAGTGAATAGCATAGTTTCTTATAAATGATCAGTAAATAGTTCTGTGGATAAATAAATGTGTGAGAAAATTCAGGACCTTTTTTACGGTTTGAAATGCAAGTAGCATCTGAAATAGAAAGCTGACTGAATAGCTAATAAATTTTTAAATCTGGAAGATTCTGTGGAATATGTTGTATTTTTTTCCTCAAAAGTATTGTGATTGATTTGTAGTCCTTTCTTCCAAGATCTAGATACTGATTTGGAATAGCCATAAATAATTTGGTGGTGATAGTTTTAAAGCCCTTATACAAAATACTGTTTTATAGTAGTTTTCCTAAGTTTTGATCAGAAGCAAGAATACAACTAGTAAATCATATGATAATGGAGTTTATTCTAATTTAAACCAATATACAGAAAAACTTAGTTTCTCATTACGTACCTGATGTCTTCTCAAAAATAATGGGCTTTCAGGGGATCGATGATTTTCTTTGTAGGTATTTCTGTGACTCAAGGCCATAGTTCTCTTCATGTCCTTTGATTGTTCATAATAACTACTTTTTTCTTTAACTTATTGCTACTTTTTCTTTTTAAACCTTACTTCCTATCAAAGTTTAGAAGGATAAGACTGTTTCACATTGTGGCATAGAATATGGGTAGGGAATTGTGCAAGGGAGTAATTACAGATGGAGAGTTTAAATTAAAGGAGGAGGGACCTCACTTGGGTAAGGTAGAATTCAAGGCCCAGAACTGATTCAGAAAATTCTTCTTTTCCAGTTACGTTTTATTAGTGTTGCTGATATTTATTTTCCATTATTTTTTTTTACATGAAAGTAATTTTAAAAAATCATTTTTAGGTGCAAACAAGAAACCAATTTATTTGATTACAACACTGGATAATACGATGGAAGATCTGCTAACCTTGGAATATGTGAAGGTAAGTGCTTCCTTTGTATGGTAAATGTATTTCTGTAATGTTGTAACTAAGTTTTATAAGTTAGATTCAGCTTAATCTTCATGGTAATGTGTTTTCTAAAACTCCTAAAACTTTAAGGCTTTCTTGTTTTGTTATCCTAATAAATTTTAGTTTATAAAAATATAAATAAAAAATAAGCCTGTGCTCTAAGTAGAAATGACGTGAAGTTTTGAGTTTTTTCCCCCTCCATCAGATAACCCAAAACAATACCAAAAAAAAGCCAAACCTAAAAACCCAGTCTTATTTTGTTAGAGAGAGAGGGAGCGTGCATTCGAGGCAGGGGATGGGGGAGAGGGACAAAAAGAGAAGGAGAGGGACTCTCAAGCAGACTCCCCACTGAGCATGGAGCCTGATGCTGGGCTTGATCTCATGACCCTGAGATCATGACCTGAGTTGAAATCAAGAGTTGGAGGCTTAACTGACTGAGTCACCCAGGTACCCCCAAGCCCAAACCTTTTAATCTTCATGGAATTTATTATGGCATAATACGATTTCATTTGATTTGCCTGTTATCCAAAGTTTTCTCATTTTCCCGGTTTCAATGATTCTATTCCTTTTCTATTGATTTATAATATTCATTTCATCTTTCATTAAGTTTTTATATGTACTAGGGTTTACTTAAGACTTAAAACATATTTTCATTGACGTATTTTTATGAAAGCGCCATATTAATTTAATAATTACTTTATCATAGGGTGCCTGGGTGGCGTAGTCTGTTGAGCTTCTTCCCACTCTTGGTTTCCATTCTGGCTGCGAACTCAGGGTTGTGGGATAATCTGCTTGGGTTTCTCTCTCCCTCTTCCTCTGCCCCTCCCTCCTCTACTTGTGTGTTCTTTCTCTCTCTCTCTCTAAAATAAATACATAGTAATAAAAACAAATAATTAGGGATGCCTGGGTGGCGCAGTCAGGTAAGTGTCAGACTCCGTTTCGGCTCAAGATCAAGCCCCATGTGGAGCTCCAATCTCAGTGAGAAGTCTGCTCAAGTTTCTCTCTCCCTGTCCCCCTCCCCCCCCACATGTGTTCTCTCTCTAAAATAAATAAATCTTAAAAAAAAAACTTTATCGTGATGCCTGGGTGGCTCAGTTGGTTAAGCGGCTGCCTTCGGCTCAGGTCATGATCCCAGGGTCCTGGGATCGAGTCCCACATCGGGCTCCTTGCTCGGCAGGGAGCCTGCTTCTCCCTCTGCCTCTGCCTGCCACTCTGTCTGCCTGTGCTCGCTTTCTCTCTCTCCCTCTGTCTCTGACAAATAAATAAATAAAATCTTAAA